>OX103979.1:30172917-30397687 GCA_944470395.2 Schistosoma turkestanicum | reverse complement strand
CCCGTTTTCTTTATTCCTCTTTTTTCAGAACCTTATTCCAGTCTACATATATTAGTCTGGATATTTGCCTTAGATTTCGTTACCCTACCCAGGTACATGTGAAATCATTAGCTGATGAATATCAACCAGACCTTTGTACATTTACCGCATCAATTCTTGTTATATGCAAACCTGTCTCTACCATGAATCGTTTCGCAGTCAATAAGATGATGGTCGTAACGCAACCTTCGTAACTCGTTCCAATTATTCGCATTGTACATTCCATCTATAGGAATCCAATGCATGCCGTGAAATATTTAAGTAACTGTATACCGTTTTAAAAGAAATATTTTGCTAATCTTAACATTTTGATGTTGCCTGTAAATTGGCATGGCTCTTGTAACATGTTTGTTATTTGAGAATTAATTATTATTATTATTATTAACATGGTTGGTTGACAAATGAATGTTGTGTTAGCAAGCGGTATAGACGAATGCCGAAATTCCACCGGTTTCATGGCCCAAACCTGATCATCCTTGATCCTGATAGACGTCGACTTCGCGAGCCCGGTTGATGTAACTATGTATCTGGTTATGGTCGACGCCCTATAAAATTACCAGAAATCAGCCTCTTCATGCCGCCCACTACAACTAAGACACTACAGCTCCGCATCGAAATTTTCTCTCGAAATGGCGTACCAGATGTGATCGTATCTGACAATGGCTCTCAATTTACCTCTTCCGAATTCCAAATTTTCCCTCAACGGCTAGTCATTAAACACTTACACTCGCCACCATAGCACTCGCAATCGAATGGGCAGGCGGAAAGGTTTGTGGATACGTTTAAAACAGCATTGTTAAGTGAAAAGGGGAGGGGACACCAGCTGACGCGTTACAGGATTTCATATACGTCTGATGGGAAGAAGACTTAAAACGATCCACAGCCTGATACATCTGACTAATGCACCAACATCAGTAGAGACAAAGCCACAAAGACAATCCGCTTACGAAGTGAGATGCTCTGTGTTTGCTCGTGACTACAGAGCGAACCATGGTCCCTGGGCAGAAGCGAGAGTGCTCAGAAGAGTTAGGCGAGATATGTACGAAGTGGAGGTAGGAGGTGATAAAAGGCCACGTCATCGTAACCAGATGCGTAATCCGCTAGCAGCAAACCTTCCTGTATTTCAGTGTGCTATTTTCGTAACTGTCTCAAGGACGTCTCTATGATGTATTAATAAACGAGAGTTGTGCTCTTGATTGTATCATGATTGCTGGATGTTGTAGAATATACTTTCTACATTTACCGAGTCTTCTGTTTTGCAGCTTTGGAATCAAGGTAGCCTACCTGGAGGCTGGTAATTACCTCTTTCGCGTTTGTCGACTAAGGTGAACTCGTAATAGCTTCAAGCGTACCAAGTGACGAACGTAACAAAAACCACCTGCAAAGAATGACATAGATCGACTGACCTACTATACTCATTACTGAAACTGATATACCATACTTTGAAGTACCTTGACCAACTCCACTACTTTCCTTCAGATATTTAAAATAAACTTGAATGAAGAACAAAAGCAAGGTTTGGAAATGCTTTAATACTCCCTCAATGGACATGGATAAATAGTTAGTATATATCGAGCAATCTTAATCATATACTGAATGTATCATCACTTGACAGAATATGTATATTAAGTAGTGATATTGATGTATCATTCAAATAACACGGTTACCATCAACATTTTGATTATTATTGTCAATATGCTGCACACACAAACCATAATTTGACTAAGGAATTTATTTTGTCTTTGTTTTCTGCTTCCTTATCTTTCAGAGGGTTGAAGGACATAAGGCTCTATCAGAGATTTACGGTCGTTGCAAAAAGCACGGAAACAGTAGTTTAACTGGGATGTTCGCGTTGAATTGGTGTTGAAGTGGGCTCATTGTCGAACTTACCGCTTTAATTTTCAGTTTCAGATGCTTCGAGACTAGAAATCTTCCATACGAATAGGCATGTCAACAAAGGATACCGTGTATATTTGATTTATTCTAAAATCCCTACTGTCCGAATGCCCAGTGCCGAATTACAATGATAGCACCTGATTGCACAGGGTAATTTAACATCACACTATTCTCTTTTTCAAATGAGCAAACGCTGATGTTCGGTGATTGTACGAATACACTCACATGTGTAAGTTGAATATTTATTTTATTACTTTCTGGTTTATTTGAATTATAAGATAGAAGAATCTGACAGTAACTTTGGAAAGATTTAACAGTGAGCTAATTCAGACAAACAAAAGACAATAGTCAGCCAATCACAAATTTACGTTTTACAACTTTATAAGAAGTGGCTTACAAAACCACAAACTGCAACTTCATAAAAAAGTTGTGCAAGATGGAACAAATGGAGCCTCATACATCTCCATTTCCACATCCATACTACATTTCTGGAATTCCTAATATAACTACGTTGGATAATTCACTTTATAATAGGACAGCTAGATATCTGACTTAGAGCTAAACTTACCCATAACTGTATCAAAAATGAGTAATGTATCAACATCTATTGAGTATTTTTTGAAGCTTCTTTCAATAAATAAGATTCTATTCCAATTTTATGCAAAAGCAATAACATATTAACTCGAAAAACTCCTAGGTGATCAAATACATTCTTGATGTATTGATCAATAACTTCTGTGCTACATGAATATTTGTTGCTGAATTTCCCTATTTGATTCTTCAATGCATATTTCGCCCTAACGAAAAGATACTCAGTCTGTAAAAGTTATTATCGAAATCTTCATGTTACATCAATATCGTCCAAATCATTTTTGAACTGACGAAAATCTTCAGTAATTTCAGCAGACAATAAGTTAAAATGTAGATCAGAAACACTTTTCTCCAGTTCCTCACAAGATAAATCCACGAAAATATTACTTCCGATCATTGAATTCCTAGTTAAAAAGTTATTGATGTTCATGTATTACCTTCGTTCCATAAGGATTATCTTTCTCCGTGATAGTATGCAAACATTTTCATAAACGTTTCATTTATTCAAGGCTGAAAACTGAGTGATTCAAACAATTACAAAAGTAGTCATTTGATTTCATTTATTACTATTTTACACGGTATTAACCATCATTTTTGCCATATAGGCACTCGCTATGGCTGAAGATTTATTCTAGTCAGTACATTCTCATTTGTCATAACTACCCGAAAATCTATCTCAGTCGATGCAACCATAACTCTTCCATTTAATAACTTTAAAAAGGAGCTAGGGCCAATGATGTTCCACTCACCTGATATAATAGCTGTTTGTGTTACATAACCGGCAAGTTATCAATATTATCTTCATGATTCTGACATTTTATGACTTTGATTTTTATTTCTAGTTTGCTTTCCTAATGTCAGCGGAGTATCTTTGTGGTTGTTACTGATCAGAGACGGTATCGTAGTAATAGTTATCGAGCTGTTAGTTAGAATGTTAGGAAGGTCGACAAAAAGTAAGCTTCCAGCTTAACTACTGTCTCTATGTTGGCTAATGCTGGAGCTGTCATTACTCCTGTACCCATCAACCGCATAGAACATAGGTTTGCGATAAGTAGCTTTTTAGGGTCCTTCGTATGGAACATATCGTTTACTTGATGTCGGGTTGAAAAAGGTCTAACTGGACTCCGTGTATTTTTAGGAATGCTAGGGGTCCTGTAGTTGTGATGCACAGTGCAGCATTGCTGCTGATTTTGCCACAGATAGTTTAGCATCAGCATATACTAACCTAAGATTGCTCGGGTCGATGATCAGGTTATTAAGATACAGCAAGTATTTACCGATTTTTGGCATTAACACAAAAATTCAGTGAAAGTGTTTGCGCACACAGTCACTGAGGTTAATTCACTTTTTTCCATAAGTGGCAGTGGGTTTGTCGTCTGCCGCCTGTGCATTGAAAACGACAGTGTAAACGATCGTTAGTGTTTTCTGGAAGGACGATACATTCGACATCGATGTCGGTGATATGACGAAACTTCGTTATTATATCACCGGTACATGTAGGATGGCTTTGTTTACCGGTGACGGTTGCTGTGACACTTGCCGGCAGGAAAGTTTTCTGGGATGTTTAAGGGGGAGGAAACTTGAGGTTAGAGAAACAGAAGAGTTTCTTGGACTGTCTGAAAGATTTACCATGGATGCCACGGTACCAACTGCAATTCGGGTTATCGACATTAACCCAATTTATCAACCAATCAGAAAAACCATAGGTGACAGGATCAAGAAACAGGTCAAATTGGGGATAAAATCAAAGCAAGGGCGCAAACAACGATAGGCCTAGGTTCAACAGCAACCAGTCTACATCGAGGTTAGCAGAACAAGCTACAGGTCAAACGTGGAGAAATTTGAATGCTACACGTCCATCCGAAGCTTGTGCTGAAGATGTTGTTCAGAAGAACAATGAAAGCTCCACAACCAAAACATCCAGCTCAAGGAACGAAACACCAGCTTATACGTGTAAAACTAATTGCTTTTCCTTCCAATTTCTTAAAAGCACTGCATGCTTTTCAGATCATGTTTGACTAAACGTTTCCTAATTACGTGATTTAAAAAATGACGCACACTGTCCAAGGGTCTACAAATACCAGAACAGGTTGTAGGATTTAATTTGTCCTACAGATGCCACCTTCGTAACTTGCGCCAATTACTCGCTTTGTACATTCTATCTTTAAGAATACAATGAATCTTGTGAAATGTTTCAGTAACTGTATACCGTTTAAAAAAAAAATGTTGCTAATCTTAACATTTTGATCTTGCCTGTAAATTGGCATGTCTCTTGTAACATGTTTGTTATTTGGGAATAAATTATTATTATTATCATTATTATCATTATTATTATTATTAATTCTAGAACGGTAAACGCAATATTGGCGAGCACAGAGTCTATGGGAAAGCTATGGTCAGAACAAGATCAACTTTTGCTTCAAACTTTATCTGTTTCTAAACAATTAGATTAGTACAATCAATAGGAAAATTACAATTATCAAGTAAGACGAGCAAACGTACCGATCAATATAGCGTTTCTTATGGAAATGAGTAAAGTTATGAGTCACATCAATATAATAAGATAATAACGTCAATCAGTTTGTAGGTCATATACAACAAAGAAGGTTTACAGACATGTCAGATCAGAGCACGTGGTGGGCGCTTAAACCACAATTTGATTGGTTAGTTATGACATAACTACAATTAGTTATGGAAATAACTAACACAGGTTCCGCGTCTTTTGAAATAGTTACGGTAGTTGAATGACTACTAACATACTTTCAGGTGCCAGGCTGAAATACATGTGAAACGGCAAAATTAGCCCCATCTAAAGATGCTTCATTGTTCTGATTCTCCAAAAGTTGTTACGATGACTGTTCGTATAACCTGTCAGGGGCACTAGGCGGATGTCATTTCATGTTTCTGTATGGACGGTTAGATGCCTAACGTCTGCTCTTCATGAGGTCTGTCATGAGGTCTTCGAAGGGTTTTTGATTGGTATAGCACATGTCACCTCTAGTGCACGTGGAATTTGGAGCATCAGTAATAATAATAGTAATAATAATAATAATAATAATAATAATAATTAATTCTCAAATAACAAACATGTTACAAGAGCCATGCCAATTTACAGGCAACATCAAAATGTTAAGATTAGCAAAATATTTCTTTTAAAACGGTATACAGTTACTTAAATATTTCACGGCATGCATTGGATTCCTATAGATGGAATGTACAATGCGAATAATTGGAGCGAGTTACGAAGGTTGCGTTACGACCATCATCTTATTGACTGCGAAACGATTCATGGTAGAGACAGGTTTGCATATAACAAGAATTGATGCGGTAAATGTACAAAGGTCTGGTTGATATTCATCAGCTAATGATTTCACATGTTCTTGGGTAGGGTAACCAAGTCTACTGCAAATATCCAGACTAATATATGTGGATTGGAATAAGGTTCTGAAAAAAGAGGAATAAAGAAAACGGGACAAGGAGCGGAGCAGAAAATATTCGTGTTCAAAGCCGAACAATGGCTTTGCACATACGTTTATGGATAAAACAAAGGTATGTTTACCCAAACATTTTTAATATCAGAACACTTTACACCTGCACTTATGTAGGTTAATGAAGACAATTCAGTAGTGAGATAACTAATGAGAAGTTAGTCGAAAGAATCGAGGAAATTCAGAACAACCAAGTTGTTAGTAATAATGTTGATTTACAAAATATAATAAAGAGGCATTAGTAGAAGCAATTAGTTTAGTCTCTCTGTTTCTGTATCACCATCAACTAATTTATGATCTTTTGCTCTCACAGGCTCTTGTATATAATCGTTTGACAGTCCTTCGACAAGCTGATAAATGATAAAATTCTCAGCTGACATAAACCTTTCGTCCAGTAAAGCTAGCTGCCCTTAATGTTTTAGGTGCCAGATATATTCCGCCTGTAGTGTGTCGATTTACTGCGTGTTCATAAGCTCGATAATTCGCTCGTCCAGACGATCGTCACTAAGTAGCGTCTAACAGCTTAGAAATAAGAACATGAACTCGTAGTGATGAATACGTTTATTCGGGACACACCACAAAGCAAAGCGGAGAAGCAGTGAATAAAACGAATGAAGCGACGTGAACTGGAGAAGGCTTTTGAGCCAACTCCAAGAGATAGAGCGTGACTAAGAATATTTGGCCATAAAAATATAAGACAGACATGTGACAAGCGAAATAGGCACACATTTTTAAAAGTTACGAATAGTTGACAAGGTCAAATGACAAGTGGGAAAAGTCACATGAGCTCATACAAACCAGATAATAATAACAACAAATGGTACATATAGATTGTTGCAACACAAATGGCTTGGTCAAATAAATTAATCGAAGTGGCTTAAGCGAGTTAGATGTAAGCGAACTGCAATATATTTCGAGGCACTATACGCGAACTATCAGAATCTCTTCTGTGGTAGTGTTTTGTTCTCTGAGCTGGATGTTCTCTTGCAGCTTCGAAACAGGAACCAATGTTTAGAAACACGGCGTCGAGGAGTGAATGCTGTCCGCATCTTCCGAAACAGGTTATAACTGTTGGATTCTTCATCGACGTTTACGCTAACCATTTTTGCATTTCTAGTGCTTCTAGTAAGGATCTGCAGATTAGGGTGTCTTAGTGTTGATACTAGAAGAGCAGTTTAAGATAACGCTTTCCACGCAGTAAAAGATTGACCAGCAATAAGCGTTGCGGGTGGTCGTATCATTATTCTTGTAGACGGTTGTTGTAATATTCTTCTGTCGAAACGTATCTTCGATGAATTTTACTCACGCTAGTCGTGGCTTAATGTAGATAGTTCCTTTCCTGGCCATATCGACGCGTCGTTTTCGTCAACTTACGAAAATTATGGGAAACCTCGAGATTTATCTTATTTCCGCCAATTGTGCAGATCTAGCAGCAGTCAAATTATGAAATTTTTAACCTAGTGAGGTAATAAGACCAAGTTCTCTTGAGTCCTCAATAAAAAAATATTCTTCAGGACTTGAGACAGTACTTTATTATAACTACTTGTTGAATATACTGGTTCCCTGCCTGGAAGCATCAGTTATCAGTTGCTGATGGATACAGTAGCCCGGTAAGCGAAACTTCTATTCCATTCGAAATTATTTGAATAATTTGAAACCCGTAGTGACCGTCTCGACATGTGTCTAGGCTGCACTGCCTTTCACATTTAATGTCCATTAAATTACCACGTCTGATGGCTGTGACATTCAGGAATCGGGAAAACCTGACTGAAGCACTCCAAGCTTTGTACAGTGCGAAGAGCGACCTGTCTAGCCACATTAAGTGTTGCGAAAGCCGACCCAGATCTGTGAGACAACTGCACGGAGGCCATAGCAAACACACAAAATTGACACTTAACTTCGATCAACAACCCATGGCGTCAGACAAGAAGAGAATAGCCTCGCCGACTGAACTCGGTGCGCAGGCGAAATCCTGCAGAGGTCAGTTCTCACAGAATTGGTCAACTCGGTTTAAACAACTTGTTTGAAAATTCGACAACGGCTGTTGCTGCAGAGGTGCACCAGGTGCTGAGACAAACCACCAAGTGCCTCTATAGCAACGTAAGAGGACTAAGGTGTAAGCTGTTATTAATCAGGAATATGTGCTTTCAGATGGACCTGAAGATCATAATCCTAACTGAAAAATGGCTATCCACTGACATTGCAGACAACGAAGTGAGGTTGCATCGGATGACGCTTTTCCGAAGCGATAGGGTATACGAAACAAGAGGCGAAGTGGCTATATATTAATAGTCACTTAAAAGCCGAGTGGCTATACAACACCCAACTTACTGTGGTGACAGAATCATGTTGGTGTTGTTTCCACAAAAACGGCAAAAATACTTGATTGGAGGGATTTACTGACCTCCCTTGGGTACTAAGGCCCAGAAAGACAAACCTGTTGAGGCAATACTGCAACTGCCACTCCTGGAGTTTGATCAGATACTCTGAGCTGGCGATTTCAATACCCGTTTTCTAAATCTCAGCAATCAGGGTACAACTCCCGCTGGTTGGTTTTAAAGACGACTTGTCGCAGCCAATAATGTCTCTAGGCTTGCTGAGCATGTATGCAGTACCATTAGATAGATTAAGGAAGGAAAATCCTCAAACCTGGACTATTTATTAACAAATGATCAGCTCCTGGTCGAGGATATTCACGTCCATACACCACTAAGAAGTAGTGACCATGGCACAGTCTTGTTTAACATGGTCACAAACGAAACACTCTCACAGGACGAAAACTAGCCCTATCTTTGCTACACTAGGGCAAATTATACGCGTAAGAGAAAGATCCTTTTACGCGGCCCATGGCCACGGGAGTGGTGGAGGCAGACAGTAGATGATCACTGGCAAAAAGTGAGGGACATCAACCAGAATGCCATCCTTAGCAATGTACCTCAGTCACACCACACACCCGGAAATAGAAGAACATGCGTTAGGTGTGGCACCGAGCGCTTGCTACAGGCGAATAGGATAGCCTAGCACAATTGAAAGGTCTCCTCGAAGGATTCTGATCGTGATTCTTACTTGGCATTGAGAAAGAGATGCAATACCAAAGTACGAAGTGATTGAAGACGATATCATATGAAGCTAGCTGCCAAAATACAGAAGAAGCTGAAGCATCTGTTCAGGTTCACGAATGAAAGACAACCTACGGATCAGGGGTTGTGTTTTCGCAAAGGTCCGAATGGGGAAGACCTCACAAAACTAGAAATGGCAGAGATACTCAACACAAACTTCAACCAGGCATCCACATGTTCAGAGTAGTGAGCAAACTCAGTGCCAGCTGACGGCTTAGGGAATATCCGTATTACACCTGACTTAGTACTAAGGAAACTAAAATCCTTACGCCCTGGAAAGTCATCAGGTTGTGACGATATTCGCCCCATAGTCTTGAAACAATGTACAGAACCTCTCTGTTCGCCGATATGTGGCCTATTCAGGCATTCACTGAAGTCGCACATAACTCCCAGCTGAATGGAAACAAGCTACTCCCTCACTCCAATCTTCAAAGGAAAAGAGAGAAAGGACCCAGTCTGTTACAGACCAGTCGCACTACTACCAATACTATCAGAGGTAATGGAAGGGCTGGTGAACGAACGAATGAAGGAGTACATGGATAAGAACAAAATACTCTATTAAGCTGAACACAGGTCTCAGAAAGGCAGGTCGTGAGTATCTAATCTTCCCATAGAATGGGACAGTTCAACATCTTGCTTAGACCGAAAAATACTGGTGCCTGTTATATTTCTCGACTTTGAAAAAGCCTTCGAACCACATCTATCTCGACTCAGTAACTACCCTAAGAATAGAAAGTTTCGTACCAAGGTAAGTAGAGTGCAGGCGAGCTGGTAAGTAGCCACATCGAGAGTTTCACAGGGAACCATCTTAGATTCACTTCTCTTCCTGATATTTATTAACGACCTATTAGGCACAGTAAGCTCACCTGCATTGATCTACGCAGACGATGCGAAGATCTGGAAGTCCAGTGGAAGCAAAGAGGATTCGACTGAGGTAAAAAAGGACCTTACATCCTTCGAGGAATGGGCAGTAATAAACGGTTTGAAACTAAACCAACCGAACTGTCACGTCATGTACATTCTGCCCCGCATGACACAGAAGACTTACACCCTTAATGGAAGTCCGCTCCCTAATGTCTCCTCAGAGCGCGATCTCGGTTTATTAACTACAGAATGCCTCCACCCGAGCCCGAACTATATAGGGGACGCAGCCAAGGCAAATATGACTCTTCACTTTACGTGAAGACTACTTGGTGCTATCAACGTACAATTATTCTTAACATTATTTAAGACATACGCGCGTCCACACCTGGAGGTTCTCAGCGTCGTCGCAGACCCTCTGTTTGAAAAAAAATCTCTTGGATTGAGTGCAGAGACGAGCAACGAAATGGGTGATGGGGTTGAAGAACAAACCTTACGAAGAGAGACTTCAGCACTTGGGATTATTCCCTGAGTTACATGGTAATCAGAGGTGACCTGATAATGGTGTACAACATATTGAGCAAGCCAAACCATCCCAACGTGAGCATCTTACTGATGCATAACCCCACACCCCTTGAGGCACTCCTCGAAAAACTGCTCATCAGAGAGCGAAAACTCAGATTCCTGTACACTTTTTCTCATTACGAGTCATCGCAACTTGAAATGCTCTCCCAGCCTGGGTAATCATAGCCCCCTCACTGCGAATTAATAAACTAAATTATCTATATATTACTAAATTCTGAAATCCTCTTATTAGCATTAGGATTTTCTCCTTATTATCCTCCACACTGCAACTAGCTGATTTCTGTTCTGGTAATGTGATTACTACTGGTATCCAGAAACCCTGCTGCCCTGAGAAACGTTACCATTCAAATCACGGGATATAAAAACTCGCAACCAACTGCAAACTGACTAGAATTAGACTGAAGAGTGGTTAGATCGCCATTCTACCTTGAACAAAAAAACGACCGTAAATAAACCAATTTGTTTATACTGGCTCGTGAATAAATACTGTCTTTTAAGGTCGCTGGGCAGAAGTTTCAGTTGCAATCTGATTATCTTGTGTGTTGGATAATGCGGTCTTTATTAGCTCTGATTGCTTTGTTCTCTGTAGTTCTTAGTGTTTCTGGCTTTAAAAAGTGGACAGATCTCCAGCCTGCATTAACTTTGGATGGCCTGCCCGAGCAGCAAGTTGTTGAAGACAAAGTGTTTAATACTGCAAAGGTTGATCTGCTCTCTGATATTAACGCAGCTTGGAGTTTTTTCAAAATTCATTTCAAGAGAGTTTATGATAGTGTTCATGAGGAAGCGAGACGATTCTTTATTTTTGGGGCTAATTTTGTCACGATGATGGAGCACAATCGCGCATACCAAGAAGGCAAGGTATCATACCAGATGGGTATCAATGAATTTAGTGATAAAGTAAGCCAGTTTTATATCATTCACACTTGCAGACAGACCATGAGCTGAAGAATTTACGTGGATACAAAGTCACCCATCGCGTTACCAAAGCTAGAGGATCAACGTATATCCGATCGGAACATACAAAACCCCCACCGAAGGTTGATTGGCGGAGGGAAGGAGCTGTTACCGAAGTAAAAAATCAAGGTCGGTGTGGTTCGTGTTGGGCATTCTCCTCAACTGGAGCCATAGAAGGTCAACATTATCTTAAAACTAAACGTCTAGTTAGTATTTCCGAACAGCAATTGATTGATTGTAGCAAGAGTTACGGAAATAATGGTTGTGGAGGTGGTCTCATGAACTTGGCATTTGAATATGTCCAAGAAAATGGGGGGATAGACTCTGAAATTTCCTATCCATATATGTCTGGTGATGGAGAAGATAGTATGCAATGCCATTTCAATGCCACAAACATTGTGGCTCAGGTTACGGGCTATTTTAGTATAGAGGAAGGTGATGAGCGTGCGCTGATGGATGCAGTAGCTACGAAAGGTCCTATTTCAGTTGCCGTTAATGCGGGTCTTCCTAGTTTCTCTGCTTACAAATCAGGTAGGTGGTTTGTCATAGTTAGCGATTGTTATTCGCTTAATTCTATAACAACTTTGACGTTTTTTCGTAAGCAACTGCATATATGTTTTCTCCAAATAACTGTCAGTCTGATTCTTTGAAAAGTGAGATCAAAGTTAGGACAGGAAACTTATAAAAATACTTTCATGTTCACGAGTAGTATTTAGACCAACCGTAGCTGCTGCCTAGACATAGTGATCGAGCCCGCTCATTGTGATAATCAAGTCGAGCTATATCAGCTGAAACACGTTTCTCCAGGTGATGCTAGCCAGGTTGGACCATTAGAGAACGTTAAGAATAAAAGTAGCAAGTCAACGCCTGAGTGTGCATCTGTACCGGTAACTGTTGAGGGGTGTGACGGCAGTAAGGTGTTTATCTTGGACAACCAGCGTCTGCAGCGATGGTACTTTCTTCCACGCAAGGGGTTAGAAAGGCCTACCCTAAAGTTGTCATATCTCACGGATTTCTGTTTCTGGCGGTAGTGATTTTTGAAGAGTGGAGTTAACAGGTGAAAATATCCCATCCTCTAGCTGTTGTCCCTTGGGCGCTGCGTCCATTCTCCGTGATCGCCAATGCCAAAGCTAACCCAACCCATCCAGGTTCCTCAACAAATACCCTTCCATGGCGTAGACAGCAGGGAAGTTACATCTACCCTCTTGCTGCAACAGCCCACTAGATAAACTCATTGCTTGCATATCCTTGGACCATAGTGTAGGTAATGCTGAAGTTAGAAAAACGGTATTGAGTAAGACCGGCAAATCAATTGACGAAGTAAGGAATCCTTAGTTGAGGTAGTTGATACATGTTTTACTTGTGTCTGACCACTTACTAGCGATGTCTGATGTTGGAGCAGACTGTAAGAAAAGTAGGGGCGTTCAAACCAAACATCGCACAAATTCATGGATTCACTGACAACTAGACTGAGCGATGTTAGCAGGTATCAACTACCTGACAGGTTCATGAGAGAGTCGTAACAGGTGGTTGGGGACTGAATTACATGACTCATAATCGTTTGCAATGGCGCAGGTGCACCCATTCTTTGTGTTCTCTCAAATTCTAATCTTCTGAACTCATGACCTTTATTCTCTTTTTAAATTTATTTGAATGGGATATACTCCTTGAATCATATTCTCGAACCCTAATCTGTTGGATTACCGCTAATACTCCTACCACCTCTACTACTGTGTCGCATTGAAGATTTCAGTTGGTGAATCTGTCTGACTATTCCCTACAGTGTTTTTCTTTTTTGTGATAAATCCTATTAGACTTATTCGTAAGAACTATTTTGACATCTTGGATGAAGACTATACCAAGCTTATGCGGTGTCCAATCGTCTGATGCTTCTTTAACTTAAGTTTTGACTTGGCGACTACTAGGTGGTGATCTAAAGCTATATGAACCCCTAGTTTGTTCTTGCGTCTTCCATAGACCTAAATTTTCTATTTATCTAGATCTGGTCAATCTTGTTTTCTGTTGTGTAATCCTGTGAAACTCATGTATATTTATGGGGGAATAATGCTACCTTCTTTAACCAGTCTCTCATGGTTCTCGATCTTTCCTCTTATTCTACATCACCTTATGATGCGCTTAGTCATCTATCATGATTTTGGCGTTCGGGTCTCCCATCAAAGTTATCAGGTCTTTTCTTGGATTAGACTGCGTCCTGGTAAACCTGGTCTTTATATTCTCTTCTATCATTGGTTGATGGGTAGCACAGAATTTAATACTTACTTGAATAACCTCGCTTGACCGGTTGTAGTATATCTCAATGGTGTGTTTCTAATATCTACAGTAATGCTAATGTTTCTTTTAGTTACAATGTGATTAGGAATACCTTGTTTTCAATATCTTACTTCCTTCTGTAATTCAGAAAAATTACATAACGATCATGCGATAAGTAGATTAGTTTTGATGCTAGTATTACATGAGTTTTTCATCATCATGCTCATCAAGCTCATGCCAAGTAGTTAAAAATCTCATTTATAAGGTTGCGTAGGATTTTTGTTTTCAGCAATAGTGTTTATACAATCATTACTTTCCTCTTACTATTTAGGTATATATTCAGATCCTAATTGTAAAGGTGGGCCAGATGACCTTGATCATGGTGTTCTGGTGGTGGGTTATGGAGAAGAAAATGGTCGCTCATATTGGCTTGTAAAGAATAGTTGGGGTGAAGATTGGGGTGAGAACGGTTATATTAAAATCTTAAAGGATTCAAAAAACATGTGTGGTATTGCTACTGCGGCTTCATATCCTCTGGTATGAAACAGTTTTTCAAAGAAATCAATGTTTTAAGACTGATCCATGGAATCTCTTTTTTAATTTTATACGGGACTGATTTAATGTACATAATGTACATCCTATTGATAATTTATTTATATTCCCTTTTTTATAATTTGTTTGAAATCAATATGTGATTTTTTCTGCTCATACCTTTATTTTTTTCCACAATCAGGTAGTTGATTGATTGATTATCGTCTTAAATAATAACAGCTTTCATAGATTAAAAGTCATATAATCTCAATAAAGATAGTTATCATTTTAATCTAGTTTTTTTTCTTGACTTTCATATCTCACAAAACCTGTATACAGGGTAACTAATTAACATCTTAGATGGTAAAACGTGTATTATCCTAGTCGTTGTGTTAATGTGTTAACCATAGTTTGTCATAATGAAGTAGCTGAGACGTATTTAATCTTCACACTCGCCGCTTAAAGTTTTGTCATGTTAGACAGGTCAATTGTGTGGTGCCTCTCTAACTACTTACAACTTGCTTTTGCAAAAGGGTGTTTCGTACGAGTAGTCAGCATCTCCAACAGTATTACTGCAGCATGTCTTTGTTATGAATGCTAACCTCATGATCATCTAGTCTAAATCAGAAAGTTAAAGAAGCCTCAGACAAGAATAAACGTCATGATTCAGACTAAGCGGTTAGGAGTTCAAGATCTACGTTCTCAAGTTGGAGAAGTCAGTCACCCTGTTAATAAATACCGTATTTCTAAAGCTAGCACGACCATTGTGAAGAATTGACGTAGTCCAATAGTCAGGTGTCTAACAACTCGGTAGCAACTGTTTGTGGTTCCCCAAAAGGATACGGCATTAAGTTTAAAAGCAGACCTGGTTCTCATGAAATAGATTCCAGCCACTTTTTCACTGATTTGATTGGGTTATAGAATCTTTGGATCTATGACCACGTCGCTTCCTACTTGTAGTCTTAGACTACATTTTAAGTGATTAGACTTGAAGGAAATAAGAAAGGCTTATACCGCATTTACTCCAAGTTATGTTTAATTGGACCCTCAGATGTAGTAATTGTAACAGATGACTTGTAAGATTAGGTAAGGTAAAATAAGCAGAAAAACAAATAACTGTATCTTATGGCAACCCAAGCCCAACAAAAGATAAATGTTTGTTCAAACTAGGCTCTGTCTACAGTTTATTCCTACCAATTTTTAGGATGGAAAGAATAAGAGGCAATGAAATTAGGAAAAGCACTGATTGATTAAGATGAATAACCATTTTGGAGAACCAGTACAAAAACGCACCTCTTCTAGGCTATATATTTTGGTCATCAATCAATTATACAATAAATGAACTCTTGAGAAACAAAAGAGGTCTCATCTGCTCGGTGTTTAAATTGATACAGGTGGTTAACAAGCACTTTATACGTACACTTTCTGAGGTTTGCGCAGTCCTAATTGAAACATGATCAATTGAATTAAGCTGTCTTCAATGGTGTATCTTCATAAATATACCTCTGCATTATTGTAAATTTTCTGATAAATATCGGATTTCGCCGAAAACTTGGCTTTGAGTCATTTTTCCATTCGTTCATCAGTCTGTCGTTAGCAAGTGCTAAGGACACTACTCCAAAGTTACTTCTGTAAGGTCTTTAGAAAAATAGTGTAATAAGTGCAGAGTCAATCACTTACAACGTAGAACTTCATACGTCTCAACCTTAGCTGCTTCCTTAACGTGGTGGTCGGGCTGTGGTGCGAGCTACTTATAAGTAGTATATGACGTGGGCGTCAACGTAATGTTTGGCAGCGGAAGATCAAGAAAGGAAGAGTTAGAAAACAATGGAATTTGTATGAAACGCATGAATAGTGACAATGGATTGATGTTTTGCAACAGGAACAGTCCAGTTCGATATGATGAACTGATAGTTTGCAAATTAACGATTTACGATATGGTTTTCCGATTTTACTGAGTAACTCTGTAATTTTCGTTAATTACACTCCGGTTGCCTCACCTGTGTTCTCGTTCACTACAGGGCTTGCCTATCGTTATGACCCGACCGAGCTATATTGGCTGAAACGTATGTTCCTGAGGGTTCTACCATGTCAGGCAGGTCGACTGGAGAACGATAAGACTAAAAGCAGCTACTCAAGGTCTGAGGGTGAAGTAGCGCTGCCTACTGTGGAGGGGTTTAACAACAGTAAGGTGTTTCCCTCTTACAACCACCATCTTCAACCTTCTCATAAGGAAGGAAGGGGTAAGAGAAGGTTGACCCTAAAAATGTCACATCTCACCCTACCTCACGGATTTCCGTCTCCGGCGGTAAGGGCTGCCCACTAAGGGCTTTTAAGAGCGGAGCTAATACTCAGAAAACCTTTCATCAAAAAGCCGTGCGTGACCAGCCTCAGGCAGTTGTCCCTTGGGCTCCGCGGTCACACTCCCAGGTCGTTAAGACCAACACTAATCTACCTTCCTTCTCAGGTTCCTCAAGAAACACCCACCGTGTGGGCAGCCGGGAAGTGACATCCACCCTCATACCCGTAACAGCACACGAGACCGAATTGGTCACAATCAAATCCTTTCTACATCTTTAAATAACTCACTTATCTCCTCGACCAACCCTTCTTTCGATCATTTATCACCTCATGCGCTGAAGCAAACGGTACGAGCTCTCGAAACATTATTCCTGGTCTCTTGAAACCCCGTACTAAATTACATATAGGAGCTTTTATTGTTCTCACCCTATGTCAAATAGGACAACAGGCTTCGTTAGCTAGAAGTATGGAATCCCGGGCGATCGATGTATGTTGCGTCTCCGAAACGCGCATACAAGATCCGAGTAAAATAATGGATTTGATCTCACCTAGTGCAGATAGAGACAACATGGTTAACGCTTCATGTTTATGGAAGCTCGGATGCCGCTTCTCTCGGCCTCGCCGGCGTATGTATGGTATTAAGTCCTAGGGCAGAACAAGCCCTCTTAGGCTGGATCCCGAAAGACAGTCGCTTTTACGCTTTCCAACTAACCGGGACGGTACGGACTCGGGAAGATAGGGACACTCACCGTTGCCTCTTCGTCGTACCTGCCTACGCTCCCATTGACTGCAGTTCAGACGATATGAAAGATAAGTTTTTATTGAAACCTCTCTAAACTCTGATAAAGTAATAATGACTGATCAGCTTAACGCTCAAGTAGGTAGACTCAGTGAAAAGAAAAGACTTGGGTGGATCTTATGGTGTCGCGGCTAATAGAAAAGATAATGGCGACCGTCTGCTGCATCTATGCTCAGATAACCGCCTATTCCTAACAAACAATAACCTTATGCATACTACTGGGTAGCCGGGTAGCGATATCCGCCTTCATATCTGTAACAGCACGCGAGACCGAATTGGTCACATACAAATCCTTCCTACATCCACTTGCATCTCTCTTATCTTCACGATTATCTTTTCTCATAGTACTTCATCACACCGCACCGCTAATGCAAGCGATACGAGTTCACGAAACATCATTCCTGGGCTCCAGAAACCCCGTAGTAAGTTACACGCTGAAGCATTTAATGTCCGGACATTGTGTCAAGTAGGTCAACAGGCTTCTCTAGTTAGGACTTTATCATCTCGCACAATTGATGTATGCTGCGTCTCCGAAACGAGCACACAGGATCCTAGTGAAATCATTAATTTGATTACACCTTGTCAAAATAAAGAGGCAGCTCAATTGACTCTTCGTGTATCTGGAAGCCCTGATGCTGCTCCCCGGGGTCTCGCTGCTGTGGATATCGAATCTAGTCCTAGAGTATAACTAGCTCTCTTAGACTCGATCCCAGTAGGTGCCGTCCGACTGAACGGGACAGTAAGAACTCAGAAAAATAGGGACACTCTCCGTTGCCTCTTCGTCGTATATCCCTACGCTCCCACTTATTGCAGTTCATACGACGTGAAAGATGTGTCTGACAGAAAGCTTTCGATCCTCCACAAAGTGTCTTGCTCTGATATAATAATAATGGCTGGTGACTTCAATGGTCAAGTAGGTAGACTTAGTGACAATAAAGACACTTGGGTGGATCTTACGGTGTCGCGGTTCAGAGAACAGATAATAGCGACCGTCTAATGCAATTATGCTCAGATAACAGCATATTTCTAGCAAACAACAGCCTTATCATAAGGAAAAACATCTCTTGACCTGGAGACCCTTAAAGTCGTCTCGACGTTAAAATCAACTAGATCACATCGGCCACCGGTGGAGGGGTTCAATAGAGGACTCTCGCTCGTTCTGGAGTAGATGTTTAGATTCAGATCATGCCCTAGTGCGAGCGCGTATTTGTTTGAGGCTTACTGGACATAGGAAAGACACCGCAAGAACACTTGTCAAGGTTATACTTAATGATGATGAAGCTAAGAATATATTTCAGGAACAACTAGAAAAACAGTCAGGCAACCATGTAGTAAGTGATGCCCACCGAGAGGCAGCTTGGAATGATGTCAAAGAGGCTTTGGAAACAGCAGTGATATCTGCTAGTAAGGTAAACCATAAGTCTGGGAAGAAGCCATGGATCGTAGTAGCACCTATTGAACTGATGGACGCTCGTAAATTCATCCCACTAGGCTCTGAACATGATGAAGAGCGAAATCAGCTTAGGGCAGGTTGATGAAAAGCCTACGCAAAGAACACGAACAGTGATGGGTAGCGAAAGCAAGAGCGATGGAAAAGGCAGCGGAGATATGCAACAGCAGACAGTTGTTCCGCCTTATAAAGGAAATCGGTATTAGAAACCCATCTTATAGTGAAACTATTTCAGAAAGTGGTGGTTGTATCACTCATTCTCAATCCAGGATATTGAATCGACAGGCAGAAAGCTAGAGGCGACATGGCTCAAAATCGCTTGGAATCGCGCAGGTGCATTCAGTGTTTGCGTTTTCGCAAATCCTAACCTTCTGAATTCCTCACCTCTTTCTTAAGTTATCACACTGAATTATACTTATCGAACCCTAATCTTCGCCACTATTGCTTATACTTCTACTATTGCTACAACTACTGGATTTGAACTGACAGTTGCTTCTCTGTACTAATGGGGTATGGCAACGAGAACTATTGTACGTACGTACGAAGTTCTACGTTGTAACTGACGTGGTAAATGGTCCACTCTTGAACAGTCAGATGAAGATAATGTTATACCTAGAAGCAAGTTAATGACAAAATTAAACAAGATTCGAGAAATTTGACAGCCCTGACGGATATCACTCGATATAATGAATTCCGATGACAGTCCATCGTGAGCTCTCACTTGACCAGTGGTGTTCAATTGTTGAATTGATATCCAGGAGGAAAATTACTGTCAGACACTTAAAAGTGTATCTGTGTTCTAGGCCCTGTCGAAGTGTGAAATCGTGGTCTATACTTCTGCGTCCGGGTCGAAAACCAGCCTGGTTTTCTCTAGTCTGCTTTTCACGATCTCTAGTTAGGCGTCGAAGTATTCCTGAGGCTAACACTTAGACATTAAATTAATTAGACTTATTCCCTTGCGATTGTCACAAGAAGACTTTTGCCCTTTCTTATAAATTGGGACAATCATTGATTGAGACCAGTCGGATAGGATTACGTCCAGTTCCCAGATTCCATATAAGGTCTCAGTCAATCTTACTGTTAATACTGGACAACCATACGTAAAAATCTCAGCGGTCAATCTATCAGGATCTGTAGCTTTCCCTCGCTCTCCTCAAGCTTCTCAACTTTATGAACAGTCAGAGGACTTACGTCGAGTTGCTTTTCAGGTGTAAATAACAAAACTGTAAACTACATAATACCAGTCATATAATCGTGTTTCTCTGTTAGTCTATTTAACTGTGTCAAATGAATCTAGGTCGGTTACATGATGCTTTCTTAATTATTTAGTCAGTCAATCATAGATTGTCAGCGTGATTGCGAAATTTGACCGTTTTTATAGGATTTATAGATTTACCTAAGCCATGTGTATCTTTCAACGTTTAAATGTATGAAACCAAAACTACAATGTTATGATCATCATGATGAAACATTACATTCCGTGCTATTTCGATTAAAATTAATGCAAAGAGGTAGTTGGCGTTACTTATCTGCCATATCTGTTAGAACAATTGATCTTGTTTTATGCAAAAATTATGGATAAGAGTCTTTCAATACTTTTGAATATCTCAGAAATCTGCTGTTCTGTTTGCTTAAATGATATATATCGAAATTGTTTAAAAGTAATCACACTGCATATATCATACTCTTCAAAACTAAACATCCCTGACTCTATTATGTATTAAACACATTATCTCTCTGTTTCTTCTATTTTATGACACTACAAAAGTGAAAATTATGTTAAAATAAGATTCACTTCCATTAGACTATCTTAATGAGCAATACCAAAATGTTCATAAATCACTGTTGGATTCGGGATAGATATTCCTAAATTTTAATGGAAATCGGCTATCTGTGAAGTTAACGAAGTCAAACTGAACTAACTACTTATCGAAAACACTGGGTTTATTCAGCTTCTTCATATTGCTAAATATGTCTTATTCGTCTTTAGTTGGATATCTACTGTCGGGAACTCAGATCAAGCAATTGTTAGTGCGCTCAGATTTTCAGAGGCTTTTTAGCGTTGGTCAATTTGTCAGTAAAATTTTACTGCGTATACGAAGAAATATCTTTCCTCAATTAACTTCTCATCATGAATTGACACTAATATGTAAATTAAATTCGAAATAAAAGTTCATACCAGCTGAACAAAGGTGAGCGAAATACCATATTACTATAAAACTAATAACAAAATGGTCAGTCACTGTGCTGTTAGGATTGGTTATACAAGAATATCGATGCAAGAAATATAGGTGTATGTTTTAATTTAAGGATTAATATATAAGAATAAAAATAAGGTATGGAGCATCAAGTAGGTGAAGAGGTAGCGTTCTAAGTAATATATCAATTTTCAGTGAGTTTATCCTATGAATACAGATATCGTCTACAACATCCATTGCGAGACATTGAAACCTACCTAAACAAGTCTAAACACTACCCAGAAAAACTTGGTGCGATCCTTTCCTGAGCTCTAGCTATCACACTAATTTCAAGCAGTACTTACTTACTTACTTAAGCCTGTTACCCCCAATGGAGCATAGGCCGCCCACCAGTTTTCTCCAACCAACTCTGTCCTGGGCTTCCCTCTCCAATTCTGTCCAATGTTTGTTCATTCCTCTCATATCTTTCTCTATTTCTCGGCGTAGTGTGTTCCTTGGCCTTCCTATTTTCCTTTTGCCTTGAGGGTTCCATGTGAGGGCTTGTCTCGTGACGCAGTTAGGTGCTTTTCGTAGTGTGTGTCCTATCCACTTCCACCGCTTCTTCCTGATTTCCTCCTCCACTGGAATCTGACTTGTTCTCTCCCACAGTTCGTTGTTGCTGATGGTGTGTGGCCAACGAATACGAAGTATTTTGCGTAGACAGATGTTAATAAACACTTGTATCTTCTGGATGATGGCTTTGGTAGTTCTCCATGTTTCGGCTCCATACAGTAGAACTGTCTTGACATTTGTATTGAAAATCCTGATTTTGGTTTTGTTTGAAAGTTGTTTGGAGTTCCAGATATTTTTCAACTGTAGAAATGCAACCCTCGCTTTGCCAATCCGCGCCCTCACATCTGCATCCGATCCACCTTTCTCGTCGATGATGCTGCCAAGATATGTAAAGTTGTTAACGTCCTCGAAAGCATCTCCATCAAGCGTGATTTGATTGGTGCATGTTGTGTTGCATCGGAGAATTTTGCTCTTTCCTTTATGTATGTTGAGACCTACTGCTGCAGAGGCTGCTGCTACACTGGTCGTCTTCTCTTGCATTTGTTGTTGAGTGTGCGATAGAAGAGCCAGGTCATCTGTGAAGTCCAGATCGTCGAGCTGCGTCCTAACTGTCCACTTGATACCGTGCTTCCCTCCAGATGTTGACGTCTTCATAATCCAGTCGATGACCAGGAGAAAGAGAAAGGGTGAGAGTAAGCAACCTTGCCTGACACCGGTCTTCACCTCAAACGAGTTTGTCAGCTGACCTCCGTGCACGATTTTGCAGTTGAATCCATCATAAGAATTCCGTATGATGTTGACTATTTTCTCAGGCACACCGTAGTGTCGAAGAAGTCTCCACAGTGTTTTCCTATCCACGCTATCAAATGCTTTCTCGTAGTCGATGAAGTTGATGTAGAGTGGTGAGTTCCATTCTATTGATTGTTCCACAATGATCCGTAATGTAGCAATTTGGTCAGTAGACGATCGATCCTTACGAAATCCGGCCTGTTGATCTCGAAGTTGGGCGTCTACGAAGTCCTTCATTCTGTTTAACAATACTCTGTTGAAGACTTTGCCTGGTATTGAAAGAAGAGTGATGCCTCTGTAGTTCTCACACTTGCTGAGATCGCCTTTCTTTGGTATTTTGATCAGGTATCCTTCTTTCCAATCTGATGGTACTTGTTCCTCATCCCAAATCTTCTTGAAGAGAATGTGAAATATTTTTGCAGTTGCTTCTACATCTGCTTTCATTGCCTCTGCTGTAATGTTGTCTGGTCCTGCTGCTTTGCCGTTCTTGATTTGTCTGATGGCCATACTGATCTCCTCAATCGTAGGTGCGCCAATTTAATTGGGAGGTCCTTGGATGCTGCTTCGATGTTGGGTGGGTTCAGTGGAGCTGGTCGATCCAATAGTTCCTGAAAGTGCTCTACCCATCTATTTCGCTGTTCGTCAGTGTTGCTGATTATTTTCCCTTCCTTGCTTTTCACTGGTCGTTCTTGTTTACGATAGTTCCCGGTGAGCTTCTTTGTTGTTTCGTACAATTGTCTCATGTTTCCTTCTCTTGCAGCCTTTTCCGCCGTCATTGCTAGATCTTCCACATATTTTCGTTTGTCAGCTCTGATGCTCTTCTTCACTTCCCTGTTTGCTTCTGTGTATGCAGCTTGTGTGGTAAATTTCTCTGCTCTTGTTCGGCTGACATTCACCTGCTGCCTTCTT
The DNA here is from genome assembly GCA_944470395.2 of Schistosoma turkestanicum. Classification (NCBI taxonomy): domain Eukaryota; kingdom Metazoa; phylum Platyhelminthes; class Trematoda; order Strigeidida; family Schistosomatidae; genus Schistosoma; species Schistosoma turkestanicum. Next base: position 30,374,354 of record OX103979.1, on the reverse strand, counting down.
GTTCCTCCTTTCTTCAATTTTTGCAAGAGTATCAACAGAGATCCATTCCTTGTGATGGTGCTTCTTGCGACCAAGGACCTCCTGACATGTTGAAGTGATTGCCTCCTTAATCCCTTTCCAATTGTTCTCCAATGTTGCGTCCTCTCCATTGAGTAGATCCTGAAAGGCCTGGAACCTATTGGTGAGGGCTACCCTGAATTCGTTGAGCTTTACAGTATCCCGAAGAAAGGCCGTATTAAACTTGTGCGATGTTGTCTGTCCCGTTGTCCAGTGCTTCTTTAGTTTCAGCCTCATTTTGGCGGTCAGCAAATGGTGATCTGAAGCTATATCAGCTCCTCTCTTGGTTCTCACATCCTCCATGGTCCTTCTGAACTTTTTGTTGATACAGATATGGTCAATTTGGTTTTGAGTAGTGTGATCCGGTGAAATCCATGTGGCTTTGTGAATGCGTTTGTGCGGGAATATTGTGCCACCGATGACCAGTTTGTTGAAGGGACATAGGTTTGCAAATCTCTCACCGTTTTCGTTTCTTTCTCCCAGTCCATGTCGTCCCATGATGTCTTCATATTCAGTGTTGTCCATGCCAACCTTGGCATTTAGGTCTCCCATTAAAATCCTCGAATCTTTTGGTGAGCATCTGTCGACGATTGACTGCAGCCTTTTGTAGAATTGATCTTTAACGTCGTCATTGTAGTCATTGGTAGGTGCATAACATTGGATGACGTTCATTGTAATGCCCTCTTTCTTTGTTTTGAAGGATGCTTTGATGATCCTAGGTCCATGAGATTCCCATCCTATCAGTGCCTTTTGTGCATGTTTGGACAGCATCAGTGCAACTCCTTATGTATGTGAAGCGTTTTCCTCTTCATGACCAGAGTATAACAGCAGTTCCCCTGAAGCAAGTCTCAGTTGTCCTACTTGTGTCCAATGCGTTTCACTGATGCCGAGCACCTCTAGGTTGTATCTTTTCATTTCTGCCGCAACTTGAAGTAGTCTTCCAGTCTCCCACAATGTACGAACGTTCCATGTACCTAAAAAAATGGTTGCTCTGGTTGTCAGAAGAGGCATCGGCCCCGTGACTTCCGAAGGAACTCGGCTTTCATCACGAGACGTCATAATTCTTCTTCCAACTCCCAGGGCAGAGTTAAAATGGTTTGAATTATTTTTTCTGGTTAGCGTTTTTTTGGCAAGTGAGATTTCAACGGAATGGGGTCGCCAACCCCATGTCCAACCCTCCTCCTTTATCCGGGCTTGGGACCGGCAGTAGCCCCTAAGGTTCTACTGGCGGAGTTAATTTCAAGCATAGCCTTTCGTTTTTCAGCTTCATTGATACTTATCTTTTACAATCAAGAACCAGTAATTTTGAAATTACACACTTTTTCTTCTTTATTCTCGAGTAACTAACCAATTCGCACACCTAATTTTACATTTTCTCAATACTGATTCCTATTTATTCATCGAAAGTAATTAGCTTATTCTTAAACTTGAATTTATATTCATTAACAACATGGGTTGTAATGAACCACTTATATAATTCAATAATATAATTTATATGCTTTACTTGTTAAGACAACTGCATCTCAACCCTAATAGTTTATATTTCATTCGGTCAGTCAAAGCATCCTGCTATTGTCATTAGTCCATTTAAATAATCAATATATCTTATAGCATGTGAGTGATTGGGTCATTAATCATTTGAGAAAAGTCAATTTGACCATGTAATGTAGTGGTAAGTATTAACTAGATTATGTTTTAGTTATACTTACAAAGAATGCTAATGACTGTTTTGTAGGTGGTAAAATCAATCTAATTATAATTAAAACTTATGACCGAATTCTATGGTTCCTAGTTTTACATGTAATGACACATACTAGGATGACTCTGGACAGACAGGTTCTGAATTCTCAATCGTACATGCCTTCTGAATTATCAATGAAACATTAGCATCGAAATCAGCAAGTCGGTTAGATAGATATATGTATTTGTAAGTACAGAAGTAATGTAAAATGGTGAGAAAAATCTGGAATTTTATGTAATATATTACTGTTTTGTGTGCCTGTTTGTAAGGCTAAGGAATCGACATTGAATGGTGTCATAGTTAGACTACTTTGTATCATGTATATATATATATATATATATATATATATATATATATATATATGTATATATATATATATATATATATATATATATATATATATATATATATGACGTGCGTAAATTACGCAACTGTAAACTACATAATACCAGTCATATAATCGTGTTTCTCTGTTAGTCTATTTAACTGTGTCAAATGAATCTAGGTCGGTTACATGATGCTTTCTTAATTATTTAGTCAGTCAATCATAGATTGTCAGCGTGATTGCGAAATTTGACCGTTTTTATAGGATTTATAGATTTACCTAAGCCATGTGTATCTTTCAATGTTATGATCATCATGATGAAACATTACATTTCGTGCTATTTCGATTAAAATTAATGCAAAGAGGTAGTTGGCGTTACTTATCTGCCATATCTGTTAGAACAATTGATCTTGTTTTATGCAAAAATTATGGATAACAGTCTCTCAATACTTTTGATTATCTCAGAAATCTGCTGTTCTGTTTGCTTAAATGATATATATAGAAATTGTTTAAAAGTAATCACACTGCATATATCATACTTCGGTTTGATTTAATTTGAAAAACTATATCTTCTTCATTATTTCTTATTACCCTTTTCGTCCCTAAATTGTCATGCATACGAATGAATACAATATTTTTCGCCTCAGATAATTGTTTTTTATTCATCTACTCATCCATCATAAAGTAATTAAATGAGTCATCTCTTTGTCTGGTTAGGAATAGACGGATGTTTTGACTATGAATTTTCTTTTCTCAGCACCTGTGTTTGACCACTGAAATGTGCTCTGTCGATTGCTTCGTGTATAAATATTCCTATGTATGATTATAGCAACTGCAGATTTGAGCAGTGTACAGAGTTGATGATGACTAACCAATAATTATGTTTAATAGAATTTACCAAGTGTATGCTTATACAACTCATAAGCAGGTAAATAGTTTAATATGAATATAGTGAGATGAAATTGTTTAACTCATCTGAGGTTAGTGAGCTGTAATATTTACAGAGAAATATTCATACCTTTTTTACGGTTCCTAGAAGACATAAGATTTCGTTGAACTAGATAAAGCATCAATAAGTATTTGATGATGCATTATTAACTTGATTATATTTTCATTAAAAAAAAGGAATTTTTCTCAGTGGAATCAATGCTCAATCAATGCGAAACATTGTAAAACAATTCGCAGACATCCGTTTCGTGAAGAACATTCAATAGTTTAGTCTGAGTTTATAACTAACAACATAGTAGGATACTAGTATACATAGAATATATATCAGTCAGTTCATGACAAAGCATACAAATTACTCCCATAAACGTTCTACACATACAGTAATCACTGTCGCATAAATGAAATAGATCTATGGAAGCTCTAATCAGAAACTGTGAAATATAAAATCAGCTCACCAATAATATTGAATGATGGATGATTGATCTATTTTAGAAATCGACTTGAGTTGTTGATAAAGACTGTTGCAGTCTATAGAGTGATACAACCGGTTAATATCATGAAGAAAATGATGCTCATGACTATTTTACTTATTCTGTTTTCATTTACAAACCAGTTAGTTAAGTTAGTTGGATTGAAAAAAAAATAAGTCAGATTGAAACAGTAAACAGTTGTATTTGTAAATAATCGAGTGAACGATGTGTATCAAAAACATTGGTACGATATTTGTTTTATATTGAATGTGGTAGTGATATTTATCTTAAGTAACCATAATATATAATATGTATGATATGTATAATATATAATATAAGCATAACAATCGTATGTTCAACTTCTTAACTGTATACAAGCAGAGTTCAATTTAAATTAACAAAACATCACTAAATTATATGGTGTTGATATTATTTAGTGAATGGTAGTGAAAATGTCTTATTAATCTTTTAGTTGTATATAATTGTGTGTATAATTTTTTTCACTTTGAAATTTGAGGTCAAATCAAAATGTTTTTTCTTTTTTGTTTATAAGCCGTGTCTGGTAAATATTTCTATCATATGAATGATGAAACTCAGTGCAAAATTGATTTAGATAAGAATTTTTTTTTTCTAATATGACATAATTACTATTTTTATTTGATAAATTGTTAATAATGAACAATGTACAATGTTTGTTGAGATTAATATTAAAATATTTTACTATCAGCAGATTTTTCTATTTGAGGTTGTCTAGTAACAGTAGTTGAATGAAATTAAAATCTGTGAATAGGATGATTTATTTGTTAGGTGATTATAGGCAGTCTATGTAAAACTCTGAACTCAGTCAGTCAGTCAATCATGAAAATATTACTCAGCTTCATATTACAAGGGTCCCAGTTATATACCCATTCGGATGTTTGAATCACTAAAAGTTATGCTCCTGTATTTTGTGAATATGATAATGTGAGTTATGTATCTGAACATATGAATGTAGTTATGACCTCCCATCAAACATTTTGGGCTTCACTAATTTTCATAGTGTACTGATCTTTTGAACCAGCATTTACTCACTTACGCTTGTTACCCCCAATGGAGCATAGGCCGCCCACCTGTTTTCTTCAACCAACTCTGTCCTGGGCTTCCCTCTCCAATTCTGTCCAATGTTTGTTCATTTCTCTCATATCTTTTTCTATTTCTCGGCATAATTTGTTCCTTGGCCTTCCTATTTTCCTTTTGCCTTGAGGGTTCCAAGTGAGGGCTTGTCTTGTGACGCAGTTTGGTGCTTTTAGTTGTGTGTGTCCTATCCACTTCCACCTCTTCTTCCTGATTTCCTCCCCTACTGGATTCTGGTTTGTTCTTTCCCACAGTACGTTGTTGCTGATGGTGTGTGGCCAACGAATACGAAGTATTTTGCGTAGACAGATGTTAATAAACACTTGTATCTTCTTTAGAACCAGCATTATAACATAGTAATTAAGATTAGTGTAGGGAAGTATACAACATTGACAATTTCCTACTGATGTATAACCACGAAATTCACTTGGTATACTATTTAGGGGTACCTGAATAAGTTCATAAGATTGACCTGATTCATTCTATAGCCAGATATACGTTTATAGTTACTTGCACTGGCATAATTTATTAAACGTAATGACAACACTTATTCTGAGAATCTCATTTTGACGTTTACAAGATTTTATAGCATTAATAGTAGCCTGATTATTTATTAGCTGAAACGCATCAAATACTGTACAGTGCGAATTAGAAAGTGTAGGGAATATGTACATCTTTGCAGGTTGTTTTCGAAATTATTAGATAGAATTTACAGATAACTATTAACAAACCAGTAATATCCTCCTACTATACTTCATGATCTTTGAATACGAATCTTCATTGATCACAACAAGGATTTCAGTACAATCTATGTTCGAACTTGATCACTTTGATTATAAAAAAGTAAGCACTAGAACGTTCGGTTATTGCCTAGCTGGAAAATGTTTTTGAAAATGAATATTTTCTAGGAAGATAGCCTTAGATATTACAAATTAGGATTATTTAAAAAGTTATATGAAATATATATTGTGTAATACTGAAAATTGCCTTGAAAATTGTTGTAAACCATTGAACCAGTAAATAAAATTTTCAGGATTTCATTCCCGGAAAGTTAATTAATAATGTATTCTTCTAATAATGCGAAATCCGTATATCTTATGTAGGATGCAATAAAGTTGACAGTGTGAATCTTGTGCTTAGTTGAACCAAATTATCATTTACCAGATCGTTTCATCAAAATTCAGTACGATTATAAAATGCTAGTTTTTAAAGATTATAAAATTTGAACCTAATCAATTGATAGTGATAACTGCAAAACTAATTCAGCAGTTTACAGAAACATTTAGGAGTCATATGACTGAGCATTTTGGTTTCAGTTTCACTGAGTTAAGTAATAACATATTTTTAGCAATTAATGAATGACAATTAAAACGTATTGTTAACTGTCTGTGTAACAATGAGTCATTAATTACAAGCTGAAAATACTACAATCAATTCAATAAGTTAGTCTATTATAACCAAAATGTTCGTAAATAGTGCACATTTACTTTTTTCAAAATTTAAGAAATTAATAATTATAAATTGATTTATGTGAAATACACATATCTGTGTTGGCTTTTATATGTTATAGTCTTAAGATTTTTCTCCGAATAATTTCTAATTTTTCTGAAATAATTTTTTACTAAACAACTTTGAATTGCTTGACTGCACACATTAAATGTAAATGAACAACATGTGAAGAGATATTATTTGTAAATAGGTTAATCTTTTCGACTACTAGGCTTCAATCAAAATCGATCAAGAAATATAACAAAGTTATATCAGTTCATCTATTTGCCAGATGCAGTTCAAATGCCTCTAATCTAAGATATCATAACTATGCATGTAAAGAAGTTTATGAAGCTATATGCGGTTTTCGCTTTGATAATTTTTTTGTTAGAGTAAAAAATATAAATATAACCAGTAGTCGAGATTAAAAGTTGTGAGTTTCCTTTCAAGTTAACGCATTTAATAAAGGATTTTTATTCAGCTTAGATTATTCGGGCGATATCGATTCCTGATATTTGTAACTAACAACATAGTAGGATACTAGTATACATAGAATATATATCAGTCAGTTCATGACAAAGCATACAAATTACTCCCATAAACGTTCTACACATACAGTAATCACTGTCGCATAAATGAAATAGATCTATGGAAGCTCTAGTCAGAAACTGTGAAATATAAAATCAGCTCACCAATAATATTGAATGATGAATGATTGATCTATTTTAGAAATCGACTTGAGTTGTTGATAAAGACTGTTGCAGTCTATAGAGTGATACAACCGGTTAATATCATGAAGAAAATGATGCTCATGACTATTTTACTTATTCTGTTTTCATTTACAAACCAGTTAGTTAAGTTAGTTGGATTGAAAAAAAAATAAGTCAGATTGAAACAGTAAACAGTTGTATTTGTAAATAATCGAGTGAACAATGTGTATCAAAAACATTGGTACGATATTTGTTTTATATTGAATGTGGCAGTGATATTTATCTTAAGTAATCATAATATATAATATGTATGATATATATAATATATAATATAAGCATAACAATCGTATGTTCAACTTCTTAACTGTATACAAGCAGAGTTCAATTTAAATTAACAAAACATCACTAAATTATATGGTGTTGATATTATTTAGTGAATGGTAGTGAAAATGTCTTATTAATCTTTTAGTTGTATATAATTGTGTGTATAATTTTTTTCACTTTGAAATTTGAGGTCAAATCAAAATGTTTTTTCTTTTTTGTTTATAAGTCGTGTCTGGTAAATATTTCTATCATATGAATGATGAAACTCAGTGAAAAATTGATTTAGATAAGAATTTTTTTTTTCTAATTTGACATAATTACTATTTTTATTTGATAAATTGTTAATAATGAACAATGTACAATGTTTGTTGAGATTAATATTAAAATATTTTACTATCAGCAGATTTTTCTATTTGAGGTTGTCTAGTAACAGTAGTTGAATGAAATTAAAATCTGTGAATAGGATGATTTATTTGTATGGTTGGGTTTTCTTTCACTTTATCGCATTTGTAAAAGGATTGTTATTTATCTTTGTTTATTCGGGTGCTATCAATGCGCGATATTCATGCGTTTTGTGGTCTTCATTTTGAAAGGCAATTCTAATGAATCTTTTCATAATCGCAAGTTTTTTGAATTGCGCTATTTGTATACTAACATCTGATCGAATTTCCTCTGCTTCCTTGCCTTCAATACACCTTATCTACCTTGTGATTCTCAGCTATATGTTACTTTTCTAAAATATTTGTTCATTCTCTAAGTATTTAAGCACACCAACCGCACTTCTATGTTCCTGAATATTAAGTGATTTTATTTATACATATAGTCGTTGTTTTAATAAAAGTACAACAAATTAATTAACATCATGTGAACGTTTTGTACTTTATAGAAAGTTATAATAAGTCGTTTTGTCAACATAATCAAATTAACTGACTGAAATCTCGTGGGCTAACTTTATTTCAATCAGTCTGAATAGTGAACAAGTTAAATGTCTTACACTTGTGAGCTAGTTATAGCCCTTCATGCTATAAAACCAGTAAGCAATATATTTTTAAATGAACTGTATACTTTTCCTTAGTAAGTTAGATTTATGTACACACACAGGTATACAATAAGGTTCATATTAAATAACATTTTAGCGTGAAGAAATTGTGGCATGAAATCAATCCATGAAGCCGTCCACTTTTTAAATATGTTTGAAAATAGAATTTGTTTTTGACTTGGAAGATATTAGCCGATACGATTTACACGCATATATCCATATATTTATTAACTTAAATTTTACCACTAATTCGTACTTCTATTTCTTGTAGTTCATTCATTCTTCTGCTAAAATATTTCTTATACTTAATTTTCACTATGCATAATTAATCATCATTTCGAAGTCTTCATAACCATAAATCAATATCAAGATTTGGAAATTGTACAAATTAGTAAGATATATGTTCGGCAATCAGCTGATTGAATCAGATTACCTTTTTTGCTATAGACCTCTCATAAACATTTTAGGCACGTTATACATTTCCTCCATTCGGAATATTCTATGGCAGCTCACGTACATTTTATGTCCAGACATTGTGTCAAATAGGGCAACAGGCTTCCTTAGCTAGGACTTAAGAATCTCTGCGCCTCCGAAAGGCGCATGCAGCATCCTAGTAAAATCATTAATTTGATTTCATCTTGTCGAAATAAAGAATCTCGATTTACTTTTCATGTATCTGGAAGTCCTGATGCTGCTTCTCGAGGTCTCGCTGGGTGGATCTTATGGTGGTGCGGCACAGAGAACAGATAATGGCGACCTTCTACTACAACTAAGCTCAGATAACAGCCTATTTCTAGTAAACACTAACTTAATTCGTGAAGACCAGTCCAACTAGCCGTCAGCTACACTTCGCTTCTCCACGATCTCCAGTCATCCTGAATGACTAATCGACACAAGTGCTCATACTCTTTATAAAGTTGAAAAAGTTATAGGCGATCTAAAGTGAGGGAGAGCAGTGGGTCCTAATAGGCTAACTCCTGAGATTTTTAGGATCGTTATCCAGTATTAACAGTAAGACTGACTGAGATGCTAGCTAGAATCTGGGAACTGATCGTCTCCCAATTCACAAGAAAAGAATAAAAGACCTTGTGACAGTCACAGAGGAATGAGCCTAACTAACAAAGTATCGAAAATATTGACCTTGTGAATACTCCAATGCCTAACTAGAGCTTGTGATGAGCAGACTAGAGAAAACCAGGCTGGTTTTCGACCGGGACGTATATGTATAGACCGAATACTTACACTACATCAGGTCCTAGAACAAAGAAACACGTTCAGACGCCCCACAGTAGTAGTATTCGACTCTGTGAATCGTGAGGTTCTATGGCAGTGTCTGCCATCAAAACATGTACCAAAGAAGTACATTAACCTTATACAAGCTCACTACTCTGACACTACTCGTCGGGCGAGGGCTTGTGGCGAACTGTCACCGAAAATCTTTACTTCAAGTGGTGTGCATCAGGGCTGTCCGCTATCTCGATTAGTCTTTAACCTAATCGAAGACATAGATTTATATTCTTCTGACCTTTCACGGGCAAGCCTTTTATAGGAAGACATGCCAACTGACTTACAGTATACTGATGACACATTTTGAATCGGTAAGGACGCTGCAAAATACAGCATCTTGAGTACCCTAAGCAACAATACAAGACTTCTAATTATCAATGTTGTTCACGAAATTTATTCTTTTAATGTAACTTTCGGTTTCGGCGTACATAAATCCAGCTTCTTACTTCAACTTCTCTTCTACCCACTTGATACTCTCCATAGCTCTTCCTTATTCATTATTGCTATAACTTGCTTTAGTTTAAGTGGTCAGTCTGATTTTTTTCTTGACTTAGCACTGTATTGTCTACAGGTTAATTAGTGCTTTGGTTATGTATATACACCTGCCTCGTTGCTGCCTTCTTTTTTCTCTTTCTTCCTTTTTCAGAACCCTATTCACAGTGGATAATTCATGGCACCCTTAAGCAACATGAACCCTATGAAAACGCACGTCTAGGTTACGGCTTGTATTAAGCGCGTTGCAACTGACCTTCACCAAAAAAATTCACTATTGATCCAAGCTATTCACCCAAGAAACCCACTGTACACCTTCCGAATTTGTACTCTCTTACTGAAAATGTGACTATTTCAGACTGTCCCTGTCAGTCATATGGTGTAAATTTGCTATCAGAAACTGACTCTAATACTTGGTTTTACTACGAAAACTTTGGAAGTAAATGTCACTTTATTCCACTACTTAAATATTAGTCTGGATATTTGCCGAAGACTTAGTCAATTTACCCAGAAGTCTGTCATTTTATCATCCGAAGAATATCAACCACATCTTAGCACATTTTACCTAGCTCTAACTTGCATTGTTTCGCTGCCACTAGCAGTTTGTCGTAATGCGACTGTCATACTTGACGCCAAATATTCGGATTGTACATTGCAGAGTCTGGAAAATCATCTATAATTCTATGTGGAAAACTTTAGCCATCTATATGAAGCCAATTTATGTGAAGAAATATTTCAGTAACTGAAAAACGTTTTACAAATAATATGTTAGCAATCTTAACATTTGATCTTGCCTGTAAATTGGCATGCCTCTTGTAACATGTTGTTGTTTGAGAGTAAATTATTATCATTATTATTACCTCCACTAACATGTGACTTGAAGTGACAGTGCTATCTCTCTGTGCTTATTCGGTATAACTTGAAATGATGTACATACGTACGAATTTCTACGTTGCAGCTGACAGAATAACTGATGGTATTAATTCGTAGCGAAACGGTGTAATTATAAAGATCGAAATGAGGAAATTTGCCTAGTGCTCGTTAGTCGAGCACACCAATTATGCGGCGGTTGATATTCGATTTAATTCTTAAACTTCGTATAATGCTCATCCTGCTAACCATTACTAGATGCACGACGATCTATAAATCAGAAGGCGAATACGAAGCGTTGATAACGTTCGTTTTCGCATCACATCAACCAGAAAATCATAGGCACACGAAACGAAAATCATACAGGAGTGCTGAAGAGCATACAAGTGAGTGAGAGAACAGAATTAAAATGTACGTTTATACACATGAGAAAATGAACAGGTTATAGAATTACTTAGGCGATCAATATTGAAGCTAGTAGCATGCATACGTGCGTAAGTAATAAGCAGTAATCAATCACACATGCGCATAAAAACGTGACAATAATTAGGTTACATTGGTACAGATAAGTTGTTGCTGTATGAATGACACATTGTGTTTTAATTAAGTTAACAAACAGGCTTGGTCTAATGAAACGTAACAAACTCAGTCGGTCACTCATTCAGTTAGTTACAACGTGGAACATTGTACATGAGTACATAGGTTTAGGTCGCCATACCGCAGGGGCGCAGAGACTCAACTGTCAGTTCCAATGTTATACTGGTATCGATAGCAGAAGTATTAGCAGTAATGGAGAATATCAGGTTTAAAAGATATGATTAGTAAGTATAACACAGCGCGATAACTAAAAAAAGAGAAAGTTAGAGATAATGAGGAACTTGGAAGTTTAGGACTGCAGAGAAAAAAAGAATGAATACATCTGCGCCATTGCAAACGGTCCTAAGCCGTACCATTGTTAATTAAGCGTTTTTTCACTGTCCACTTGTTTTTTATTAAATGCTAATCTCTAAGTGACAGAGAACAAAGGAATCGGAGATATTCTTCTATAAGTATATCCCAGTGAGATAAATTCGAAAAACAGATAATACTTTGGGAGTAGAAAAAGAATGGATGCACCTGAGTCATTGCAAACGGTTCTGAGCCATACTATTCTGGGTCTCTAACCATCGATTACTAACATCTCGCTGACCGCAACCTCGTAGTCTTTGTCTACCAAATATGGTTCAGTCCATTTTTCAGTGACTTCATGGGTTGGTGCCACATTTTGGTTTAGCCACCTTTAGCTGTCTTCCAGCCTACCCCTACATTTGAAAACATCGCTCGTCGAAGAAGTTGGTGGTTAGGCATACGTAACACATGTCCCAACCACCTCAACTGACAAAGTTCCATTGCTTCATCTATTGATCTGCCATCCTTTACTAGTGCTCGTAACCTAACAACAGCATTGCATACTCGATAGTCCTAGGATAAACGAGGAATGCTTTGGAGACACCTATGATCGAAAACCAGAAACCTACGAATATCTTCTAGTCTTACTGGCCATGTTTCGCAGCCATCTAGTAGGATGGAGCGAACTGCTGCGCAGTACACTTGTCTTTTCGTTAGCTGATGGATATCCCGCCTGCGACATAAGTGATGCTAGTTGGCAAAAGTCAGTCGAGCCCTAATTATCCATCCTGAGACTCCCCAGGTAAGTGAAGCGAGAGACATGCTCGACTACTTCACTCCCTATCACTAGTTCAGGTGCCGATACATGCCAATTTAGGGGCAAAATTTTACATGTTGAGAGGGAGAATCGCATCCCGTACATGCTTGTATTGTTGCTTAGGGTACTCAATATGCTGTATTTTGGGCAGTGTCATCACAGTTTGGAATTATATCATCTGCGTTCTTGAGGTCGACAAATGAATCGACTGACAGATTGTAAATTCTGGAAATTAGAATTGATGAAATATTTTTTCTGAGAGCATCTGGATTTCGATGTTTTATAAGATTGGAGAAAGTGGATAGTCCAGACGGGGATTACTTTATAAAGTCAATTTCGATGTCAATGTACCTCAAGTTTTGACTGGACTAATAATGTTCGTACAGAGAGCACTTCTTGTGTACACTTTTAAATCGAAGGTGTAAAAACATTCGGTAAACTCGTGGGATACATTCATTGTAGTGCTTCTGAATGTGTGTCTATCTTCTAGGACCTGACGAATTATTTATATTTGGTCTATTTATCCATAACTAGTTCTGAGACCACACTAGTTTTCATGTGTTAGCTCTCTACGATTTGTCGTTTCGCATCGAATTAGTGTTGTAGCTAATATTTTCGAGACTATATTGGTGAAAATGATATCTCTGTGACTGTCACAAGGTCTTTTGGGACAATCAGAGATTGAGACCAGTCAGATGGGATTACATACAGTTCCCAGGTTCTAGCTAACATATCAGTCAATCTTACTGCTAATATTGAACAACGATCCTTAAAAATCTCAGGAGTTATCATGTCAGGGCATGCTTCTCTCCCTTATGTTAGATTGGATGTAGCCTTTTCAATCTCATGAATTATTGGATGACTTACATCAACTTTCCATTCAGGTTGAGTGGAGATCGTTGGTAATTGAAATGAGGCTGAAAACCAGCTGAACTGCTACCTGAAGTGTTCTACCAATCGATTCAGTTTTCAGGATTGAGATTTTTTCTGACAGCACCTTGTCAACAGTCACATTTCCATTACTGGTCTCATTGATATATCTGAATAGTTGTATACTAATACTTATTGATTCTGACTGTTCAATCTTTCTTCGCCTACTGCGCACCAATGTCCACTATCATCGCCTGTGTTTAAGCTGCCTTCGCTCCTCATAGCCTTCATGGCCAGAGGGGTTGCTTTGTCTGGCGTCAACCAGTTCAGTAAATGGTAGACAACTCTACTGCTTCTCACTCTCTCTGGGTGAGACATCACTAAGATCGCTGCCTAACTGTTTTTTAGTTGCTCCTGGAATATAGTCTTGGCTTTGCTATCGTTATGTTTTATTCAGAGGGGTGTCCTTGCTGTATCATTCTTATATCCAGACTGTTATGTGTTAGAACTAGAGCATGATACGGGCTTACATATGTGTTAAGAGTAGATAAATAAATTCGAAAAACAGCAGTCAGTGGGATATGTAGAAATATAATAAACAAGTAGTTACAATCAAGTTACAACCGTTAATCGAAATAAAAAATAAAGTCATAAAATGTCAGAATCATGAAGATAATATTGATAACTTGCCGGTTATGTAACACAAACAGCTATTCTATCAGGTGAGTGGAACATCATTGGCCCTAGCTCCTTTTTAAAGTTATTAAATGGAAGAGTTATGGTTGCATCGACTGAGAGAGATTTTCGGGTAGTTATGACAAATGAGTATGTACTGACTAGAATAAATCTTCAGCCATAGCGAGTGCCTATATGGCAAAAATGATGGTTAATACCGTGTGAAATAGTACTAAAGGAAATCAAATGACTACGTTTGTAATTGTTTGAATCACTCAGTTTTCAGCCTTGAATAAATGAAACGTTTATGAAAATGTTTGCATACTATCACGGAGAAAGATAGTCCTTATGGAACGAAGGTAATACATGAACATCAATAACTTTTTAACTAGGAATTCAATGATCGGAAGTAATATTTTCGTGGATTTATCTTGTGAGGAACTGGAGAAAAGTGTTTCTGATCTACATTTTAACTTATTGTCTGCTGAAATTACTGAAAATTTTCGTCAGTTCAAAAATGATTTGGATGACATTGATGTAACATGAAGATTTCGATAATAACTTTTACAGACTGAGTATCTTTTCGTTAGGGCGAAATATGCATTGAAGAATCAAATAGGGAAATTCAGCAACAAATATTCATGTAGCACAGAAGTTATTGATCAATACATCAAGAATGTATTTGATCTCCCGAAAAAGCTATACGATGATTTGTGTCTACAGGCTTGTCAGGCTGAAGTGAGTTCATGATCACCTAGAAGTTTTTCGAGTTAATATGTTATTGCTTTTGCATAAAATTGGAATAGCATCTTATTTATTGAAAGAAGCTTCGAAAAATACTCAATAGATGTTGATACATTACTCATTTTTGATACAGTTATGGGTAAGTTTAGCTCTAAGTCAGATATCTAGCTGTCCTATTATAAAGTGAATTATCCAACGTAGTTATATTAGGAATTCCAGAAATGTAGTATGGATGTGGAAATGGAGATGTATGAGGCTCCATTTGTTCCATCTTGCACAACGTTTTTCTGAAGTTGCAGTTTGTGTTTTTGTAAGCCAATTCTTATAAGGTTGTAAAACGTAAATTTGTGATTGACTGACTATTGTCTTTTGTTTGTCTGAATTAGTGTCCTCCAACACTTCTAAAGATAAGGAAACAGAAAACAAAGACAAATAAATTCCTGCACTAGAGTTAGAGTTTTATCTAGTTTAATGTGGCTCTTACTCAGCCTACAGCGCTCCGATTAGTACTCTGTCTGGATTCCGAGCTCAGATGGCTAAAATCAGGTTCGTGAGTAATTTATCACTTGCAAGGGTTTGTGCGTTGTTAATGAAACTAAAGACCTTATCAGTTTGAATTCCAGTAGCCTGTATTTAATTTGAGCCAATAATAGCGTAAAATCAATGTTTATGAACAGGTTAGAGGTAAAACAAAACACCTGGTCATCTGAGTCATCTTTAATAATGGTCTTTGTCTTCAACATGTAAGTCAGTCGGCCTCTTTGTTTACGTTTGCACAGAAATATTCTTCTTATTCCTCAAGATTCCGGACAGATTCCCTACATTCCGTTAAATTTTGCTTCAGATAATGGCTAATGTAGAGTCTTGTAATCTTCTGCAAAGAGTTTTGTGGTTTTACATAAGGGCTTTTTATTCCACCATTTGCTCCACTTAACTTAGTAGCCTCCCTAACACCAGTGGAATACACTTTACTTGAGTAGACAAATCGACCAAATTATCTTTCAGTTTGCAGGGTTTTAGCTAATGTTTCTAAGGCATAACTATATACTTTTTATCGAGTTCAATAAAAAATTTCTTCGTCAAATTGTGGTTTATTTGTGCAGCATCTTGACAATGATATTCAAAATGTAGATGGTAAACGCGTTATTTGAATGATACATCAATATCACTACTTAATTTACACATTCTGTCAAGTGATGATACATTCACCATATGATTAAGATTGCTCAATTTATACCAACTATTTTTCCATGTCCATTGAGGGAGTATTAATGCATTTCCAAACCTTGCTTTTGTTCTTCATTCAAGTATATTTTAAATATCTGAAGGAAAGTAATATAGTTGGTTAAGGTATTTCAAAGTATGGTATATCAGTTTCAGTAATGAGTATAGTAGGTCAGTCGATCTATGTCATTCCTTGCAGATGGTTTTCCAGTTAAGATACAGTTTCTTATTGAAAGTGTTCAGTGGCTGGGCTGGTACCAGTTGTTCGGGTAAGGTGTTTCACTTATCTAGTGATCGATGAGAAGGGAGAAATCTGACACTGTGTTTATTCGATTACAGCTTTTGAACCTCCAGGCAGTGGCCTCAGAATCGATTAGTTCTGGAGAGGATAAAAGAATGAGACACACTGAAACCCCAGTCGTTATTCAAGAAATGGAATGTCAAAATACGATTATCATTAGTTTCGTGATAGGGTAAAGCAGAAGTGGTTTAGGCATTTTAAGCACTCATTTTAAGTGGGTTTGTAAATACTCATCACTAACTTACATTTCACACACTAGACATGCTGAAGTGAAACATGGTGCAGCCGCGGGACTGCAGAACCCTCGTTGAAGTCTTACATAGGCGCCTTATGAAACTCGAAACAGATCCTCGTCAAGGCATTTAAGTGCTTGGTGAACTGACAGTAACGCGCAAAAACCTTTGGCGGCTGCTGAATTATAACATGCAGTTATTTTAAAGTCATGTTTTACAATCGTTCCCAAGTCTTATTGTTTCTACACTTGTGGTAGCGATGTATCATTGACAGTATACTGTTTACTAATACTTTGTCCCATGCAAATTAGCACACTGTTTATGAATTTAATTTATAGGCTTTAACTATTGGACCGTATAATTGAATCCTCTGAGTCAGCTTGTAAAGCAATATTTCAGCCTTATTAATTATTGTTTTCTAATTTTCTGGTTTGTACATATCGGTTTAGACGAATCAAGATAGCTTAAAAATTCATTTACGAAAAGAATAAACAATAGGACACTCAACATCGTGCCTGTTTGCATATTACTTGCGACTGATTTCTATTTGGATAGTGCCAGTCTTACTACTTCCGTTTCTTGAAATTTCACTTCAATTAATCAAATTTCACGATTATATGAAGTACTAAGTGATAAGAAAGAAAAATATGATATAAAACCTGTAAATATTAAATTAATGTCTACACTTTTATCGTCAATTATGTTATCTGGCAGCTCATATCACATCTAATATTAATAGCTTTAGGTTACCAGTCGTTTATTTGAAATTTTCTGAGGTTTTGTTTAACTCAGGCGATGATTGTTTTCTTTATGAAGTACACAGATCATAATATTTTAGCTTCTAATGGAATTATTTATGTGCATTCCTAATGATCCAAACAAAACTCATAATCAACTGAAAGAATTTTCATTAGTTAGCGTTGAAATTAAACTACTACATTATTACTGAATTAGTGACAGAAACTAACGATACATATTTTTATTTGATAAATCTTATTATTTTTACCTAATGCATGCATGACTATATCAAAGTAGGACATATATATGTGTGTGTATACTCATAAATTTGAAGTTGATAGGTTACAATATTAGGTTGAACTAAAAGAAATTTACAACATATTTTAACTTTATTAGCTGTAATAAAGTCATTTATCCTTATTCTTTTGAAAATGTTTCACTTTATGTCTGATGATAGATTCTTTTTGTCTGAAAAAAAGCAGAACAGTTGAACACAGTTATTCATCAAAAGACATTAAGATTAGGTGGCTAAAAAGGCTATGTATGACCGACTACTCTAATGTTGATCATGAACCAAAGTTTTGTAATTTTCCAAACAGTATAAGTCGTTTCTATTTCAAAAAGCATAACACATTGTCCTGCTGAGAATATATAACTGTCCGGTTTATGTTCAGATATGAGCCAAATTACTATATGCTTTTTTTAACATTATTATATAAATTATAATTCAAGAATGTTATTTTATTTACACAACATAAGAAGTTAAGTCACGTTTTACCAAGAAGATGTTCATAACTTTTAACGACAACAAATTTTGTTGTATGAATGATTACCTACATTGTGGATACTGAAGAAGATAAGAATGAATTACAGATGTTTTATTCTGAATGCACATAATATTTTGCTAATTGAAGCAAGATATGTCTATTTAGAGACCTCTGATGAGATAAGGTTTAAACGTCTCATTCGACGACTGAACTGTAAATCAATTTAGTTTCATGTAAAGTTATCTCAAGTCTTGTGGTGGTGTTTTGTTCTCTGAGCTGGTTGTTTTGGTTGTGGAGCTTTCATTGTTCTTCTGAACAACATCATCAGCACGAACTTCAGATAGAAGTGAAGCATTAGAATTTCTCCACGTTTGGCCTGTAGCTTGTTCTGCTGACCTCGATCTTGATTGGTTGTTGTTGACATTTGACCTGTCGTTGTTTGCAACTATGTTTTGATTGCCTCCCTCTTTTGATCTGTTTCTTGATCTAGTGTCACCTATGATTTTCCTGATTGGTTGATAAATTGGGTCAATGTCGATGTGTTTGTTGATTGCTAATTGACCTGAGTGCCAAGCTTCTAAAATTCTCTAGTGTTCTTTGTCCTCCCCCTACCTAGTATTTCCACGTTGTTCCAATCAAATGTGTGTCCATAATTGTCGGTGTGTATTGATATAAGCGAAGCCTTGTCGTGGCGTTTGACTGCTAATTGATGTTCACGTAAACGGAGCGGAAGAGGTCGTCCACTTTGTCCTATGTAGTGTTTTTCACAATTTGAGCAATTTATTTTGTAGATGATATTTGGTTTTTCTTCCTTTGTCATTTTGACAATCCTCCACCTGAGCTACAAGTTTTCTCCACCATCTCAAAATATCTCAAGTCTCGCTGAAAAGTTTCAGTGTGCGATGCCGAAAAATTCTAATGGAATAAATCTCTGTGTAATTTTACCAGAAGTTTGTCTAAAACAGGTGAACTATGATTATCATTAACAGTTAAAAAGGGATAGAGAGAAAATTAGCTATTTGTTAAAGTTTAATGTTAATTGGGTAAATGATATGTTTGTTGGTAAAGCGAAAAAAGACTAGTACATAGAAAAAAGTTTAGTAATAATTAGGTTAGCAAAATGAAATGCTCCTTAACTGTGTACTGTTTTGGCTTTCAATGCTCACTAATTCCACATGTAAGTATTTTGAATTATTAAGGTTGCAGTTTAAGCAAATAATTAATGGTTGTTAAGTTGAGAAATACATAATTATAGGAATAGCTAATGAAAAATTTCGAAAATAGTTCATTATGAATGGAATTTGAAAATGTAAACTTACTAGTATCTATAATATATGCTATTTCGTATTAATTATTTGTTTAGTCTGACCAAAATCTCCGGCCGTGAAAATTAAATTTCATGCGTTAACTGTTAGTTGATAGTAGAGTTTTTTTTTTCTATTGACAGTTTACTAAGCGTAATATTCTTCCATAGGTGTTTCTTAATCTATTGGTTAGTGATGCATCTTATCAACTGAGATCTGACGTAGGTTAACTATACGAAACTTGGTTGAAAGTTGAATGGACTAAATACTTGGTCAGTGATTTGTTAATAAAAGGATTGTAATGCATGATATTTTCCGTGGAACCGTTTGAAATTAATTAATCTTTAAGTTTTAAATACACATAAGCTCAATGCTAAACGCCAGCCCGTGTCTTACATTGTTCTATGTTAATGGAAATCTGTCAGATCGGAAAAGTTATAGTAATTCAAATGATTTTTAGGTTATACAGTATAAAACTCATGAAACAATACGTATGAGCAGCCCGTTTTCTTTAGAATACTTTAAACGCTAAGATATATCAAAACAGTGCTTTAATTAAATAAGTAATTAGATAAATTTCGGTAAAGATTCGTCCTTATATCTGAATGTCTTCAGAATAAGTTAAGCAATATAATATTAAGCAGATTGAGCTCGATTAGCAAGTCGATAGAGATATCCATTTTCAACCTTGAGTGTTATCTATATAGCTATGAGTGGACTTTAAATTTTCGATGTAATACTTTTTCAATGTAAAAGTGATATATGATAATATTTCGGTTCACAAATTCATACTCAGATTTACAATTGCATTCAATAACTTTTAGCACCAAATACTTCACAAATAATTTAGTAAATAGAAAGTAGACGGTTGATGGTATTAATTAGAAAATAAAACTATTCCAAAGTTATAATGTATTTTTGTAGTGTGTAAACTGATTAAATGTGATATGACAGAAATGGTGACTAAGTGGAATGATGAGTAATTTATTTTTCATTTCGTTATGCTAAAATCATATATCAATGTTATTGTAATGTATTTGTTATTATTTTTCTTAACGGTCGCTTCAGGGCATATTTTGGTGCTATACTTATGTTTCATTTTTGCATTTGTCGTAGCCACCCGTCGTAGTTTTAAGTGTTTCAGTTATTGAAGCCAAAAATTTGGAAGCGAAGGATTTAAATGGTAAGTGTTTCTAAATTAAATATATTGTTGTATGTGAAATACTTTCCAGTATAAAATGTGAATTTTTGATAATTTAAAACAAATTCATTTATACTGGTTAGTTAAATCTTTCTATTGATGTTTGCGATTGCAGTTGATTAGTCTCATTTGGCATTTGTACATACTGTACAGATTGCCTTGACAGTGTTTTTGGTTACAAGCACTATAAGAAGAGGTGGATGGTGGCCAACGGTGAAATCCAGTGGAATCATCAGCTAATAAACCTTGTAACCTAACAGCAATATTGAGGTAATCAGAACAGGATGCGTAAATCCCAAAAGAGACTGATTAATTATAGTTTCAAACATCATTAGGATGATTCAGACAACCGATACAACTGAATTAATCGTCAACCTATTGCACAAGTGAGTAAATATCTGGATTTAGTAGCTAAATGGATAACATGTTTTCATTTTAAGCGAAAGGTAGTGGTTTTGAGTTCAGGAGTGAACGTCAACTCTGATATGAGGAACATATTCACCTTAAACGTACCAAATAGGATGAAACGCGCGTCCTGGATTGTATTGTTAATCACTATCCCCTCTGTTAATAAAACAAATTCAGCTTTTGTAATGAGATTAACCAATAACAGTCTGATTAAAAAAATATGATGTACTCATTCTGTAGTAACAAATGCAGGACTAGTTATCAAGTCGAATTAACAAAAGACTGAAAGATACACAAATTACTATCTTTTATAAATCTAGTGTTTTCCAAATATGCAAAATAAATCGACTACTTAAACACTTAAAACTACTTAATCAGTATGTTTTTATAGCAATGAGTAGATTCAAACCAGATAAAGTGGTTCATTTTCTAGACATACATAAAGAGCCTAATAATTGAACGGATTGTGTACATGCTCGGCAATTAATAAACAGAGCATAAACTTAGCATCATTCAAACTTAGAATAGATTAATAAGACAAATTGTGTATTGAAATTAGCTGCCATTAATGTCAGCTTCATATTCGGAAATAGAGTGGAAGCGATCTACATTGACCCTAAACATATTGCTTGTTTCTGTTACACAAAATTAATTCTATTGTCAAAGTGATTTCATCTTATTCCAGTTATTTTCATTTTATTATTCGTTCATTTACATTTTGACAGACATTTTAATCTTTATTACTATTAAGTTTACTTTGTACTTCTTGAACTCTCATATCCTAGATATCATCAAGCATCGCTTTAGATTTATATAAATTTCTGAGCTACTAGAATACTGAATTGTAGTCATTCGCTTACTTGTTGTTGTTATCAATTACGTTGCTCATAGCTTTATGCGGTTGTAAGCCAAAAAAATAGCCATTCATATCCGTCATATCTGTACTGGATAATAGGTTTACAGAATCTCAAACCAGGTTCTAAGATTAAGGTTGATATTGACTTACCAATAAGCTGTCTGGGTTCATTCTTGCCATATGCGTGCGGAATTATAAAGTATATCCAGTGGTATTAAAAACTCCGGATTAGTAAATTTTTGTATCTTCTTCACTCAATTTCATGTTTGATAGGGATCAACAGTGTACTAATATATTTATTTAGGAAAGAAAAGTCGTGTTTTAGTAATAATTGTCATAAACAAGTTCGTAGAAAATTCTTTCCCACATTTTTCGAATTAAAAATGACAACTAAACAGAGAAGATATAGCGAAAATGTAGAAAGCGTGTTTGCTTGAAAAAATTTTCGTCTTTTCTGAATGAACTCCCTCACATCAGTGAAGACGCTGCGATCAAACAACCTCCAGTGATCGATAAATTTCTGTCACGCATTTACGCAAGTACACGTCGATTATTATTATTATTATTATTCAGAGTTCAAGTTTAGGGCGTTTCCACTTTTCCAGTTTCTTCCTTTACATACAATTCATGTTCTTCATGGATAAACTAAAGAATTCAATAGGTTCAGTGGTTTTAAGCTTGTCTGAATGTATGACACTATATAACGAGTTGGATATAGCAATTTGAATCATTCTTATATCATTAGAATATAAATTCGAATTAAGTATCTACATTTAGCTTATAAGCCATTTTTACGAATAATTTATTAATTTGTAGAAAATCGTAAAATAATTTATTAAAAATATCACAGTCCGTTTTTAATATATATATTCTACGTATGAACTAATGACATCCACCCAAATCGTATGTATGCATAGTGAAGTATAAAATGTAATATCTATTTAATAGGGCAAATAACTTCTAACGAAATAAGCACAGTAAAGAGAATGAGTGAATAATCCAGTTAAACCTATTGGTCCTTTTGTACTCAATCTATCTTGATAGATGTTACATGGAGATCCAGACTGTATTCTTCGCAATTCTCACGTGAATGCTCGTGTTTGCGGCAACTGTTAAGGAATATATACTGTGTTCAGTTTGTTTTTAAATTTCATTTCTGAAACAAAACCTTTTGATCAAAGTTGATGACATTTTCTAAGTTCATCAAGGTATATCATAAAATAGTGAAGTTTTAAAAGGTAATTGGGACTGAATCATAAAATTAGTGACTATGAACCAGAGATGATAAATTTATTTCAATAATACTCATATGATTAGTGAGTATGATGATTTTTAAAGGAATATGTGTATAAGGCTTATCAACACGACTAAGTGTGATGGACAAGATTTATGCACAAGAAATAATTTCAAGATTTAAAACTGATAACAGTAGAAAATAAAATCACCATAAAGAAAATTTATTCCAAATTAAGCATGTTGATGGGACATTCATTAAGTTAAATTAACCATTTAAGATTTTGTCATTTCATTAAGAATTTATTTGAAAGTTAGTTTTATGCTGCCCTACTGGCAATGGTTAGAAGCAAATTGAATTACACAATAGGTCAACTATCATCAGAGTCGATAAGTATGCTATAAGTTGTTTTAATGAGTAGTTGAAATTCAGAAACGGAAAGATGAATTTATAAACAAGAAGATACCACAACAACGGTTGAAGTTGCTAACAGCAGACATCACGTTTTTCAGAGGGATAGAAATCAGAGGAAATGTAGCAAAAAAGAACCGGCTTATAATTTAGTAAATGTCCAATCATTAAATAATGTACAACATGTATAGAAAACTATAAATGTAGATATTCAGTTTTTTAGGCATGCTTCCCACTATATTTAATATGTTATTTTTATCTTAGAAAAACCTATCTAAAAATAGAACAACAACATTTAGAATTTAAGTATCTCAGGTACGTTGTCACTTCTTGCAGAAATTACTGTCTGAGTATATGCCAGAAGAATAGTTCATTTCCCTGTTGAAGAAATATTAGTCTGAATTCTCACAAAAAAAGCCTTTCGTATCTGTAGTAATTACAAGGAAGCTATTATTGATACATAACGTGTTTGAATCAAGACTGATCGTCAATCTTGTAAAGGTAGTTACTTTTTCTTCCTCTCAACAATCAACACGGTGTAATTCCCAATCCGTTGAACTCATCACATACATGACAAGAACACAAAAAGATGGAAAGCAATCAAATGTAATGAGATGATCACTTGAAAAAGTCAACTGTATTATAATACAAATAAATAAAAATGATTATTAAAAATCAACACTAACGATACATATGGTTAGAACAAATAGAAAATTATATTTTGATTATTTACAGTTTCGTGTATATTGATTATTTGTTCTGTCTGCCTACCATCAACTTGTACTTTTGCCTATTATGTGTAGTGACGTAATCTATTTCATTTCATTGTGATTACTGACTCATAAATTGCCTTGATTGGTTAAACATTTTCAATATAAATATGCATGTATTTAGTCTGTGACAAAGGATAATCTTAGACTAAGATGATATTGTTGGATAAATTAATTTTGTTAGTGAAATGGCTAATGCCCGATAGATAGAAGAAGTCTGAGGGTAGAGTTAAAACTTTCGCACAATTCTGTACTGCATTTATTTATTTCGTTTTTTTTTTTCAAATATTCACTAAGAAATATTCATCTGAAAAGTTTAAAGTAGTTTAATTGCTTTATTCAATCAAAGATAGACTTGTTTTTATGAAAGAAAATATTATCATAATGTTTGTCAGTATTACTTATCACTGAAACCTATTGATCTCATAGAAGTAAGTCATTGATGAGAGTTGCGTATTTGGTATTGGACAAAGCGAACTTCAAGAAAGTATATGTAGTAAGCTATTCATTTATACGAGGGATGATCCTTGAGTCTGACAAGAACACCCACTATTCATGATACAGCTAAGATCTACCAGCATACAAATAAATGATCTGATATATAAGAAGGAATAAAATACACATGTTTCAGAGAATTCTAGCAACAAAAACGACAATTAAGCTTTACATTCAAGCTATTACATCAACAAATCGAAAATCACTTTTTCAAATCTCTCACATAGAAATTGTGTTTGTCAGTCATTCCTGTTTATTTCTGATATAATGCTGAAATAATGTAATGATAAACAATAGTATTATGTCTTTTTCTAGTTTATCAGCATATCTTATTACATGAAAAGGAATTAGTTGTAATAGTTTAGAGAAAATGTTAAGACTGCTCACTGAAACTACTTCATTATTGTGTATGCATAATTAGTTTGTATTTATAAGGTTATAACGAAAAAAATGTTAGATCATTTAAACTTGTAATCGACATTGTTTCGAGATATTAAAAAAATAATCATTGAACAGTCTGAAGAGTTGTGAAAAAATGAAAAGAAGGTAAATGTTCACTTAAAAATAATCAGAAAATTGTGAATAAAAACAAAAGAAGTAGTAAAGATTGCTAAATGTAGAAGGGATTCGTTAGTTTCTTTAAAACCAAGATAAAATGAAGGCTCATAGATGTTATCTACTAACAAACCGATCTGGTTTGAAATTGTGAACCGGAAAGGTTTATGATGTGGAAGGTTTTCTTATTTAAAGCACTTTTAAACCATACTGTCTTATAATATAAGTAATTTTAAAAAGCTCCTTCTAGGAAGGATACATGACCAGAATTGCCAAGATGTTCAGAAATAAGACAAGCCGAAGTTTTAAATAAACATGCAGTAAAGTGTATGAAAATATGTTTGGAGAAAACACAGATTTTTGCGAACAATATAACTTGTTTGACGCGAGCAATTATACCGATAAATATGTATTAGGTTGGTCCAAATAGGAAGCTTATTCTCCCCAGACATGCTAATCACTATCTAATTCAGAAATACAGTTACAGACCCTATAAACTCAGCAATCGGTTTATTAAAATTTCCATTGCAGTATCACTTATGAAGTCAATGCTCAAAATTAACAACAATTAACAACTTTACGCGTTCCACCAGTCATTTATATTGCCAATTCCTTTCATTGAATCTGAGAGGATAGATATTTTCGCAGAGTGTCCATCAAGAAATATCTAAACTATGCTTAAAAGTCGTTTCGGTGAAAACTGACCAGAATGTCAAGGTTTGTGAGTGAGCGAAGCTTTTCTACCTGATTAAAAAGACCCAACTTTAAAACTATTTACGCTATCCGTTCGAAGCTGAAATTCTATCATTAATTATTGTTTGTAGAGAGCCGTTAGGTTTTTGTCTCATCAAGTGACAAAGGAAATGACGTCCAACTCATTTTACGTTAGATAACATGTAAGATAACATTTAGTTTTCTCTTTTCATTACAGATGATAAAAGCATTGTCTATTTTCCTCTTTTATAAATAGGACATTTGGATCATTCGGTAAATAAGAGTGTTTTTTTTAATTATTGATAAAGTAACCTATTTATGTATGCTAGTTAATTGACATTTTCTACATTAAAATATATTATTACTTTGCCACGATATTTTTTTTTGTTAGGATTCAGTGATCCTTATTGTATTCTCGGAGTAATATTTGGTCGTTATGTAGGTCAAAATGAAAAGTTAACAACACCTGATTCATGTGTAAAGACTGCAACCACAACATCTAGTCAAAATGATCTAGAAAGTGCACAAACTATACGACCTACGTCGGGAAGAAAGGGGTTGGATAATAATCGTGTGACATTCACACGTTCTTCATTCCGACGTTTTAGTCAATCTTTTAATAAACGTACACAACAAAGTGACAAATTACATTCATCTCATAGTGAATCATTCAAAATATCTGGTACTACATCACCTAAATCTGTAGTGAATAAAGAAGGACATATCCCAGTTGGGATAATGAAATCAACTCAGGTCAAAGAGCAAACATTAAATCCTGTTTGGAACGAAACTTTTCGATTGTAAGCATTTATTTAATTTTTTTTTTTTATCAGTATAGAAGTCTTTTTTGATGTTGAAGATTATTATTTCTCTATTGATATCTATATTTACCATGAAATTTTCAAATTCCTTTACGTTTTATCCCAATAATATAAGAAATCATTGCAGAAAAAAAAATGCACTTAAATACTCATTTGAATTTAGTCTTAGTGATCCATTATCGAATATTATTGATCAAACCTTTGCGAACTAGTTATACATGAAGTAGTCTATTGAGTTTCATATTGTAATTTCCTATCAAAACATATTCTACTAATATTTGTTAGAAAGTTCAATAGGTTCCGAACTTTTTAAAACTTTGTTCAATGTAGACAAACTGTTGACACATGACACAAAACTGTTTATTGAGGAAACATTTCATAGAAAAAAGCACGAAAGTATTACAATTTGATAGTAAAAGGCCAGATCCAATGACTAAGGCGCTTCGAATTCTATCCATCCTCTGATGCATAACGCTATTCTATCCTAACTACTTCATGTAGCAAGAAATGAGGTTTTTCCTCTTCGAATCCTGCTGGGTGCAGGAGTCATGGATGCGCACTGCTGAGGAGTCCCATACCAGGACGAAACAGCCGTCCAGTGCTTCCAGGTTTCTAATGGTGGTCTAATATTGATCGGTTCATGGTTTCAAAAATGTGTAACTTAACAATCTTCACAACCCCGTAATGCAAAGATACATAAAACTCTAAATTTCACAATGAATTTCAAACTATTTTATTTGAATTAGATTATAATATGTTCATTTGATCGACCGAATGTTTGTTGTCTATTCAATCGAACAATTTTTAAAATGTTCCTTGTTTGATTAATTAAATACATAAAGCAAATATCCTGGGAATTATGCTTCTTTGCACAATTGAATAACATTGTCTGCGTGTAATTTTTATCAATGTTTTTTTTTTTTTGAATTATTTGCGTTGTTATTATTTCATCAGATTTTTTTTAAAAAAAAAACTTGCAATTATGATAACATGAATAATTATTTTATTCATATTATTGAATATGAAATAAAATATATTAATAATCCAACAGCTGATTTATATGGCAGATAAACAATGGTCAATTTGTGAAGATGTTGAATTTTTCTGATTTAACTAAAGTAAAGTACTTTCTCCGCAATCATGGATGAATGTCAAGACACATGTAAATACAGTGTGGTTGATTCACATATTCATTCATTATCATCATGCTTCATGCGTAAACACACCGCCTAGTTTGAATGTGAAATGATTTCATTTTTACATTTTAAAATTATAAATGGTTAGCACTTTTGGCTGGTTTATTATAATTTACCTTATATAAACATTTTCTAAAAAAGAATTTTGACCCGAAATGTAAGGTGAAAAGAATAAATGATATATAATAACAAAAAAAAATTTAATGATAATTTTGTTACATAACATCTAAACTGACCACTAGGTTGTATAACTTATTGCCACGCCCTTGAAAATTAATAGATTTTAGCAGCAACATGGCGGCTATTCAGCATATCTAACCAGAAATTTTGTTTTTTGCGGTAGCGACCTACTTAAACCATCATTATTTATATTTTATCTATCCGATAAGAACAGTAGTTTGGTGAAGTTCAAGGGTGAATGTAGACTTATTTTGTAAGAAATTTATATATATATTTCTAAACAGTTTCCGCAAACAATTAATTATAAGTTATACCATGATGTTTTTCATTGGTGTGTAGAGTCCTATGGGAATTTTAGTGACACTAAATTATGCTGTCCTATCATTTCAATGTAAAATTATGTGGAACTTGTTAAAAAAAAATGAAGCCGAAATCGAATCCATTGATAAATGTAAAAGGCATACTTCCATTAACATTTTAAATTATACCCTTGTCTTTACATCTCTAATCGGTGTTTAGAACCCCAAACGTTTTAGTCACAGTTACTGAAATCACTACAACTTCAAATATAAACGTAACCTGCTCGATAAGGGATTTATATATCGTGAGTTGAATTCCTTCATGGAGTCAAGAAGGTGATAGATGAGGATTCTCATACCTTCATAAAATAACTTTATAGTGCTACGCTATTCTTTGCGGTTTCGTGTGTAGACTCTCTTTTCAAATAATGTAATTGTCATGAAACTATCATACACTTTTATTTATTTCGCTAACAAATTGGGTTAACCAGACTTTCGGAATACCATACTGATGAAAACTGCTTTGAAATAGGGGTCTTTCTGAATGGAATCCATGGCTCATGTTTTAGTGAACAGGTCATAATCCTACTTTGATTTTGTGACAGACTAGCGCTTTATGATGGAATCTACCATCGAGCCTTGTTTTTATCTCGTAACATTTAGACCATTGTATTTAATTCTAGTTATTTGAATTTTTGTGGTCGACTAGTTTTGTGTATGATGTAAACATTATCCATCACTATTGGTGATGTTTGTTTTAAATCAAAAGTAACTGAAATTCATTGATAACTACTCATTAGAACTGCCCGTGATAGTTAGTCAGTGATATCCACAGTGAGATCGCTGGTGGAGTTGGAGGTGCACGGTCATTATAAGTCCCACACTAGGAAAAAAACAGCTAAAAAAGAACACGTTTTTCATATTTGGTATTATTTTGAGTTTATCTGTCACCATCTTGTTAACGAGTAACAGTACCAACGCAGTAAATGTGATGTTTTTTCCACTCGAAACGTACCAGACAATTGGATTAAATGTTGGTTGAAACATACAGTTAGTTGATAAATGTCGATACCGTTCTCTCCAAACGTTATCACGTTATTCATTTAGCTGTTCAGTCCAGATAGATCCTAGTTTTTTCAAAGTGTATGAGATTTAGTTCATTTTGAAATGGTTTGGCTTGTCCGGTTGTTGAATGAAACGCGCGTCCAGGATTTTACTGCTAGAAACACTTTATTTATTCAATATGAACATGTCACAATGTCTATATTGAGGTAATCCATACAGAATGCTTATATGCCGACCAAAAACGATCAAACCTCATTCAAAATATCAGCGTCGAGATAATCCAAACCATTTCAGATTAAACTGGAAAAGATCATTTTTTGAAAAGATAATATGTAAAACTTGATTTAGATAAGTAGGTTTTTAAATGTAAATTGTCATATACTTGAATATCTGAAATACTTGGTTCGTCGTTCAAAGTTGATGCTTTGTCAGGAGTTATTCTTCTTACTACTATCTGTGAAAAATTCAGTTTGGATGTAGGGGTAAATGTTATTTTATTTTCAATCGGAGTTATGGAAATTAGTGCTTTTGAACATTGAAATCATTAGGCAATCATTATTAGACCACTATTAGAAACCAGAAAGCACCTGATGGCCGTCTCGTCCTGGAATGGGACTCATCAGCAGCACGCATCCACGACTCCCGAGCCACTCAGGATTCGAACCCAGGACCTTCAGTCTAACCTCTGTACCACTGGGCTGGCATCCAATGGTGTTAATGTCTAACTCTGATAATTTTAATTGAAGAAGTTTTATTGAATCTTTTGTTGTAACATGAAGCTGAAAACGTTTGAGGATATTTTACTTTGATAGGCTTTCGTTAAGTTAAAGTGACTATGTCGGACTGTTTTTATTGATGATCAGTTTTATCTATCACAATGGTAATGTTATGTAATTAACACAGTTTGATTGCAGAATTTTGAGCAGTTGATATTTATGCCATGCTTAAGTATGAGTATGATCACCATGATAGTTAATTAGGTTTTAGTTTTATCCCCTGTTGAGTGAACAGTCTAAAGTATTTTTGAGTTTGAATTTCGATCCTATGATTTACCATTCGTGATTTAGTGAAATGGATTCATTACCATAGGTTATTAACCGTATAACATATGATTAGACTGAATTTGTCAACTGAACCTCTATCAGAAACTATCCGTTTAACAACTAGTTTCAAGTGAGCAGACTATGATTATCTTGATGAGCCAAATGAATTATTATTAACTGATTTGTCATGAGAATGTTGTATGACTACTTAACTCAATCATATAGATCTAAGTATGTGTAAATACCATATAGGCATTTGTTACATTATTTACATAAATCATGTACCTCGATGTGATAAGGAATTTCAGCTTATAAAACGTCTTCTGTGATGATTTCTAAAGATTTAAACACGATATTTTGACATGTTTTATGCAAGATAATTTAGGACAGGTCATTGCGCGCACACACACACACACATAAAAACACACACCGTGTTTTTAGAGAGTACACTAAATGTACAGAATATTTTCAATTAAAATTTTTGTTTCATCTTATCATGTTTCATGGATATCTGATCTAACCAGATTACACAGTTTCAGTTTTTTCTGTTTTCTTTCTCTCTAAACAAAAATAAACAGTATATTTTAAAATGATTTTTATTGAGATTGAGGTTATATTTTATAGCATAAAATAAATAACCTTTTATTCTGAGTCGTTTGAAGATCATCTTAAAATGCGATTATCTATATATGAATAACAAATAACTATAGCCAGTAACAATTGAGACGATGACAATAAAAATAAAGTTGACCATCTTAAATGATACATTATTTTAAGGAAATCCCTTTAAAATAAATTTACTAACTAAACACTGACGGTATTATGTGTAGTTGTATTTTAATGAGTCGAAAAATCGTTCGTTTTACGCCTTTAATTTACACAGAATAACATAACGTTGAAGAAAATGTGAAGAACAACCCTAAGAATGGTCACATTTTAACTACTAGATTCTAAAGTGAAAATCAATACGTCGCTTTTATTGAAATTTAAAAAATATTTAATGAATTCTTGATGATTAGCCATAAACAATGATGTCAAAAGAATTTGGATATCCACATAGTTGTACTATAGAATGTACAGCTACTGTTGATTTTAGTTTGTAGTCCTTTAATGTTTGACCAGACGAAAAAGTTAAACTTTGATTAACTCTATGATATTCGCACAAGAATATGACATAAAATGTCACGTCCAAGTAACCGGACTCTTGATCCTGAACAAACTTACACTGATATTTATTACAGAGTTATGGAGATTGTTACTTTTCACTGAAATTTCCAATCAATCTTTCCAGGTTTCTAATGGTGGTCTAACAATGAAAAGAAAACAATCTTCATAACTCTCTAAAAAATATGATACACTGTGCTCACTGGTGACTGGCTTTGTGAGGAAATTCTCGTAGTTCTGGTGACCAGCAGTTAACAGTGATGTTCAACTCATTCGGCTTTAGGCAATCATTACCGAAGACAATGAGTAAGGTTGCGCAAAACTTTAGATTGATCAAAGTTAGACATTAAAACCTTCGAACGCCAGTTCAGTAGTCTAGAGCTTAAACGTCGGCGCGCATGACTGAAGGATGCGCTTTGTTAAACAGTCCCATACTAGGACGAATAGGTCCGTTCATTGCTTCCAGGTTTAGGGTCTAACAATGATGGATTCATTATTTCTCATGTTTAGACAGATATAGAGTGGTTTTCAAAAATACAAATGTTATTAAAAACATACTATTTCATTAGAAGTTAGAAGTTCACGTTTTCACTTAGTCTGTTCAATGAATTGATCATTGGATTATATATTAACGCTTAAATATTGTTTAATAGATTGTTGGTTTTATCCAACATGTAGAAATAATTTTCAATGAGATTCAACCAATAACTATTGACTAACCAGTGGTAACAGTTTTTTTTCTAAATAAAAACAAGACTCTGAATGAACAACATGGTATAATTAACTTACAAACAGAGGATAAGATATTTTAGAATCGCAGGGACATTTTGAAAGAAAATTTATTATTTTAATTATATATATATATATATATATAATTTAAAACTTTTTATTTTAAACTAATGAATAAAAGATATGATAAAGGTTTTTTTGTTAACTTTCATACACTGTAGACATATGCTTGGCTAAGTAAAGTATGTTATTCGAAACAGACTAGAATACGAATATTTATTATACTTTTTTTTTATTATTTTTAATTAACTAAAAAATTCACCGAATGTGTATTTGAAAAACTAAACATGTCCAATGTATTTGTTCCCAGCTGGTCTAAAATGAAACTGCTATGAGGATTAAAAAACTCTTCTTTTTTTTATATAGTTCGTGATAACATAAAATTGTTGACGACTTCTGTAAAAATTTTTAACAAATAAATTCAGTGCATTTCATCACGATATGCATAGACGACTATAAATAAAATGGGCTGATAACAAGTAATATCCGATGAATAAATCCAAGCAAATTTTATGAATTTTATGAAATTAATTAGTTAATTAATTCCGTCAGAATTATATTCTGTGTAAAATGATCACTACACGCCTTATGCCACTCACTCTCTCACTGGTTAACATCATTACAAAACTACTCAAAGTCAAATGATAGGACACTCATTTTTTTTTGTTTACTCAGCTTCATTAATAATGACAATTGTTTATGTGTTTTTTCATTGATTGGTCGATTTTTCTAAAATATTCAATGTAACAAAAGTCATAAATCATTGCATTAATAAAATGACAATTAACTCGTTATTCAGTTAGCTAGATATTACATTTCTACTCATTAATCTATGTTTATTCACTCCGAAGTTATTTTTAAAACTGTTCATTAAAACAGTTGATGTTTGTTACAATTGTCTAAATTATTTCCTTTGTGTTTTGATCTATAGCTTCTTAATGATAATTGTAAGTAATAAACTAAAAGGGTATATGAACATAGTTGTCAAAGTTTATACAACTTAAAGTAAATTATTGTTGTTTATTTTATGTAGGAAGTATTTATAATGAACAACATATTACAGTCAAAAAAAAGTAAACAGGAAGTAATTGTAGTATCCAGTTAAATTGACAATTGCTTGTTTACATCACATTGTTAATTATTTTATTTAAAAAAAAAGAAATAGACTGCAACTAGAGGTCATTGATGTAGTAACTTGAATTTAGGTTGTTGTTTTCTGGAGTCTGTTCCGCTGAGAGTGCTTTTTATGTTAACCAATCATTTGGATGTTGGCAACTGTAACGATTAAGACTGAACAGAACATTATCATCAGAGATGAAATACGGCAAGAAATAGAATCCACGAGGCACGATTATTCCCAGTTGGGACTCATCAGCTGAATTTAACTGCTAGCCACCATGAGGTGGTGGAGAAAATTTCTAGCTTAGGAGGATGGTTGTGGTGGAGTTTCGTTCTCTATGTTTGATGTATGGATTGGGTTGCTTTCATTGTTCTTCTGAACAACGTCATCCGCCCAAACTTCAGATAGAAGTGAAGTATTGGGGCACAGTTTTGGAGGTTTGCGTTTTTAATTAATGATTTCAAATGTGTAAGAAGTGAAGTATTCGACTTTCTCATCATGTGACCCAAGGCTTGTTCTGTTAACCTCGATTTTGATTGGTTGTTGTTCACCTTAAACATGTTTTTATTTGCACATTTATTTTGATTGTACCCCCCTTTGATCTGTTTCTTGACCCGACGTTTGTCCATGATTTTTTTGATTGGTTTATAAATTAGGTTAATGTCAATGTGTCTGTTGACAACTGATTAACATAAGTGCTAAGCTTCTAAATATTTTCTAGTGTTCTTTGTGCTCCCCCTCCTATCTTGTATTTTAACATTGTTTCAATCGAATGTGTGTCCATAGTTGTTCGTATATATTGATATGAGGGAATAAATGTCATGGCGTTTGACTGCTGATTGATGTTCACACAGACGGAACAGAACAGAACATCCATTTTCTCCTATGTAGTGTTTTACACAGTTTTTTTTATAGCTGATATTTGGTTTATCTTCTTTTGTCACATTGTATTTTGGTTTATATATGATTGATTGAAGTGATTATGTTGGTTTATGTGCTATACCTATTCCAAATGGTGCTGTAATTTTCGATTTGTTTCTAATATAGTGTAGAACGATCTGTTTGTTGGTTCTTGTACTCGACTTCGTTTATGTTGATATTTTTTGGTAAGGTTGAGTGGATAGCCGTTCTTTTGGAAGATAGTCATCAGATATTTTTCTTCGTTTTTTGTGTTTTATGTGTGCTACAGTGTGTCTCCGCCCTGTTGAACAAAGTTTGTACGCAGTTGATTTTGTGAGTTCTAGCAACTGTCCGCCTGCGCTAATAATGTCAACATCGAGGAAATCCTTACAGCGTAAAGATTTGCCAAAGACACTGATCAACTCTAGTCTTAAACATCAATCGTAAGATTAAAAAACCTATACACATGAGTTAGCTATGTAATAGTTTTAAACTGACTTTTCTTTTGTCACTTGATAACATGGGGGGGGGGGGGGAACGAGAAGACTATTTACAAATTATCCAAACAGTTACTATTGTGAAATCAAATTTATTGTAATAATTTGTGACTTAAGCTTGCAGAAACTTGTCATCTACAGTTCGATATTATAATTAAGGTAATGTAAATCTGTAGAACTCATCTATCATGAAGACACATTATTACAATCTGCTGTAAAAAGAATACCGAATGAAATATGATAAGACAAACTTAGTGGTTTTTCCTCTCGTTGAATGTAATTCTCTGTGTATAGTATGATAAAATCTTTTGAGTTACACGTTCACTAAATGCTTCAATATGACTGTGATAGAAGACTACAAAATGACTTGTGATTTGACAATACGGTTTCTCTGTCAAGCTACGTTACTGGTAAAATGTGATTTTTAGTTGAAATCTATCACAAACGACCTGTAAATTAGAAAAGAAAGTCAGCTACTCTAAAATAGTTTTGAATGCCGTGAGCATTAACATATTTAAACAAATCTGTTGCTAAGTAGCCACTTGGATTTGACAACAGTCCTGTAGTTAATATCCGTTCATGAAAGAACAACATATCAATTAGTACATGTATTTTCCGTGTTTCACATCCTTTCATAACACTTTTGTGTCTGCTTTATATATATATATATATATATATATATATAAGTCTGGAAATTCCTACAGTCAAGAACTTTATAAAATACCGTATACTTAATCACCTATTTCTGTCTGCAATAAAAGCTATTCAATATCCTATCAAACCATTGATAGAAGCATGATAGATAAGCTCTTCAAACGGCAGAAAAGAGATATATCATTAGTGATATAATCTTTAATTGAATGCAGGTAATTTCAAATGAACTAAAGTGTTTATGGTTTTCAGTGGTGCATTTATATGAGTGGTTATTTATTAAGCTATTAAATAGCGAACAACCTGTTTAATACAATTTTAATCTCAGAGAATTTACAGACAATCTAAGCCAATTATTCAAAAGATGGTATCATAAATAAATAGTTATATTCTATACTTATTTAATTTTGTGTAAACAGATTGAATGACAAGCAACTGAACGCATACGTATTCTTTGTTTGATGCTCTTTTGCGTAAAGGTCAACTTGTTGAAACTATTCATTTCATTTCATTTTGCTTTCATAGAAGAGTAATCAAAAAGTGTCCAAAGGTGCAGTTGAGTTAATAAACAATTATTGATTATGGAGAAATAAATGAATGCACTCATCTTATGTCAATGTTTATTGTTCGTTCAGATCAATGTACAGTTGGTAATAATGAAATAGGGCAGCACACACACATACTTAGTATTATTATTGAACGATGCGACTGCAAGCTTCAAATATAAAACTGTGCACTTATCATGTTAACTAGTCACAATCACTGAATACAAGGGTGTTGTTTGTGACAAAAAATTAATGAAAAATGATTTGATAAATTATGAACTGATCATAGAGTTAATCATAACTAAGTTTCAATGATCATTGTTGTTTATTTAATTCGTACTAAATGTTACTAATTGAAAACTGACAAGCTAAAAGAGGAAAGTTTGATAGTTGAGTTTCAGTGAAAATGCATAGGAACAATAATACAGTTTAGACATTTGCAATATATTTAATGGTCGATTATTGACATTTTCCTGAAATAAATAACACTAGTTAAGGACTAGTTGTGGATAAAGGCCATTATATTCAACAACCAAAAACAAACCCAAAACGGAACAAAAATACTTAATTAGATTGTTATACTTTCAAGTTCGTAATGCACTGAAAGAAGTAAGACAATTATTTGCACATTTATTTCGAGCATTTACTTTTCAATCGAACACTCTTACATAAAAATATTACATCAATGCAACCGGTGAATTATTCCTCTGTCATTTAAAAATTTTATCGGCATTGATAAATTAACCGATTGTTCGTTCATAGATGATTAGCGTTCATTGAAACGGATGTCGACAATTGACTCTACGAAATATCAACCCATCTAATACTAATTGTATTGCTCCCTAGCATTAAGTCAATCGTAAAATATAATTTGCTGACCAACTGAAAAAAAAAACACAACGCAAACTTTGTATCTAAAATAAGCATCATTTGGTAAAGAAATATCTTAACAAATTCTAACTTGAAACATCTCCTATAGCTTTTAAACACATGGAATTGTAAAATTTTTATTCTATCGCTAAAATTAATTTAGTGCTTGAATAATAATAATAATAATGTGTCTGTCGTATTTGTGTATTTTTTTTTCTTTCTTTGAAACAAACATTTAAAATGAACAGTAATAATGAAGGTTTTCTATGTCATCATCCAGCGAGTAATCCTGAAGATTAATAATAAAAAAAATGTATCTTTGTTGTCAATGGATAATTAATAAGATTGTGTATGTGAATTGTTGTAAGTTTTATTTACTCCTTACTGGATAGTAAAATAAACTGCTTATTAAATAAATGGTATCTGAGGATTTGAATTATAAACTTTTTATTTTCAAGATTTTGCACTGTAGAACTGTTTTGAGATGACCTACTTTAAATAGATCGACAGTCTTAAAGCAGGGAGGGTTTCGTGTTTTGAACATCAATGCATGGATTATAAACTGCTTTTAAATGACACAGAATGTTTCTATGCACACCTCAAGGACTCTAGGTTTTGTTCGTTCCAAAAAGTACAGTTTATTGTTTTAAATATATTACAGTTCCAATATTGATAAGCTCTTAGGTTACATGATCACGTATTGTGCTATTAAAGCTCTTCGACTGTAGTTAATTAAAAAAAACCGTTTGTACACAATCAACTTATTAATTCATTACTTCTTTGAAACTCCCTACTTTACTTCTAGTACAATTGTAATATTCATTTAGACTGGCCTTATTTCATTACCTTTTACAATTCAATTCTAGTTATTGTCATTTACTCTTTTGCAATAATAGATTGCTCTTGCATGTATGCATATATAGTATAAAGTTATGTTTTTTTCCATGTTTCTATGTAACAAACTAAAATGCTTTATACAAATATTTTTAAATAGATTATTATTACATATGATATTATTATCAATATTAATATTATTATTATCATAATATTATTAAATATATTATTTTAAATATATTCTGTAAACCAAATCAGAGTGATTGTTCTCATATATATATTCAGCTTCATTTCATTTCTTGATAATAATGTGAATTAAAACAATTTTTTTTTCTCCTTGTTAAATTGCTATTTCATGTTTCTTAAAGAAAAAAAAAAACATACAACCAAACATTAGAACTGAGTTTCAGTTGAATTAGTAAATTAGAGTCAAATTGTCTAATAAAATAATGCATTATTAAAAAATTCCATGCCAATTAAAACTATGAATAAGTACTTCTGTATTTCCCGAAGGATGTATCAATGGTGTTTCATGGTTGAAAATGTGCAGATAGGTGTGTTTGCCTCCTAGTGTGTTTCTACCGTTCATTTTCCTGGCTGTTTACTCAAAAAAAAACAGTGAAGAGTAAGGAATAGTGAGTATGCTGAATAATTTTAAAAATTCAAGTAGGCACATAAATTATAAAGTTATGAGACGATTGATTTGTTTTATCGTTTGTTTTCAATGCAAATCTATTTCTTTTTATACATGATGTCACTTTGTAATATAAGTCCATATATAAAAATAGTATATAGATTTAACTGATATCAGATTACTGATCACTGACAGCTAGGATACTGTGAACATTTTTTCTTTGTTCTCCTTTAAAATGTGTGGAATATAAGTCTCTGATCTAGACCTGTACTTACTTACTTACTTACGCCTGTCACTCCCAATGGAGCATAGGCCGCCGACCAGTGTTCTCCACCCTACTCTGTCCTGGGCTTCCCTTTCCAGATCTGTCCAATGTTTGTTCATTCTTCTCATATCTT
Organism: Schistosoma turkestanicum; assembly: GCA_944470395.2. Lineage (NCBI taxonomy): Eukaryota > Metazoa > Platyhelminthes > Trematoda > Strigeidida > Schistosomatidae > Schistosoma > Schistosoma turkestanicum. The sequence continues at coordinate 30,335,279 of OX103979.1, read as the reverse complement.
TCTCTATTTCTCGGAGTAATGTGTTCCTTGGCCTTCCTATTTTCCTTTTACCTTGAGGGTTCCAAGTGAGGGCTTGTCTTGTGACGCAGTTAGGTGCTTTTCGTAGTGTGTGTCCTATCCACTTCTACCGCTTCTTTCTGATTTCCTCCTCTACTGGAATCTGGTTTGTTCTCTCCCACAGTACTTTGTTGCTGATGGTGTGTGGCCAACGAATCCGAAGTATTTTGCGTAGACAACTGTTAATGAATACTTGTATCTACTGGATGATGGCTTTAGTAGTTCTCCAAGTTTCCGCTCCATACAGTAGAACTGTCTTGACATTTGTATTGAAAATCCTGATTTTGGTTACGGTTGAAAGTTGTTTGGAGTTCCAGAAGCGTAGTGATTATAAATGTTTTCAGTTCTTTTCCGAATGCCTTTAACAATTGACAAAGTAAAAACATTTTATCCTAGTAGCAATTCATTTGAATGAATATACACATTCTGTAAATGGAATAAATTTATGAAACTATTATACTAAGCTAAACATTTTCGTATAAGTTTCAAACTGGAAAATAAAAACTCCTACATACAACGTGTCAGTCAGTAGTGAAAAACAATGTCCCGTTTTATAAATTTATGCGGTCAGTAATTTGTTTCGATACTATTTTTAGCGTGATTCTTGTTTTGCAACTTAACGAGTTTAGACAATTGTAAGAAATATTAATCCTTTGTGTGTTGTTGCTCTTTCATATCAGTAAATGACTGATTGTTTTTTTTCATTTTTGTGATTATAATGTATGCGTTAAATCTATTCCCACCGAATAAAATATCATGTGATATTCATTTGTGAAGTAGCCATTGTTTGTTTGTCTCCAACAAGCCTTAGTTCATTCTGTAATTGTAGTTGTAATTAATTTTTTTTTTAGAAAATAGTCTCTTTCTCTAATAAATGCTAGTTACAGTTTATCTATTATTTTTCTAAATGGTCATTGTTTTAATGAATAAAACAGTGTGTACAATGCAGTTTTACTTTCAAAAAAAAATATACATTCAATGTATCTTTGATGTATGTCTATAGATGATAATTCGTTTGGCTTTAACAATTGATTTTCATAAAAATCCATAGAGTCAAAACTAATCGTTGAACATATTAAATAAATGTAGTGTTTGTTTAAATTAATCTGTTGTGTTCCGATTTGAAAACTAGTTTATCGTGAAAATTGTTTTTTTTTTTTATATATAAACTGAACCTAGATAATAATAGTTATGATTTCATGAAAGCATAATTATTACTTTGAAAGTATATGGATAAGAATATAAATGCGATGAACAGAGTAATTTCTGTATTTTGATCGGTTACTTGATTCATACATGACTCAAAAGCAAACAGGGTCATCAAGGTACATTAGCACTAAAATTGTTGCAGTTCAGTTAATAACGATGTGAGTACAAGCTGATCAGAATCATGCAAATAATTACATATGTGTTTGCAACGTGCAGCATCATTCAACAAAGAACCACGATGTGACAAAACCTAATAATGAACCAAACTACCTTGACATTCATCCATTTCGAATGAGCTTCACTTATAACTAAGTAACAAAGAGTGTTTGTGTCAACGGATTTCTCAATCCTGTCTTATCGACCAAATCAGTTCATGTTCAAGCACACGTATAGATAAGGTTTTTTGAGTTTCACTTATGTGAATGTTTGGGGACTGATTCTTGGATAAATGTCCTAGATGAAAACTGGTTAGGAGAAAAATAACTCTCCAGTGCTACTAGGTTTTCAGTGTTGATCTAACTTTGATTAGCTTGTGATTTCAACACCTTAATTTAAAACCAGCAAAAATGAAATGAGTTGTTCACATAACATAAAAACCAGGTTCACTAAAGGTATTTATATACAAACAAATAGACCAGAATATTTCCTACTGGTTATTCACCGTTTCACAAATAATCATAGAGGATATAAAATTTTAAGGATATATAAGTCACCAAGTATTCCGCTATATTTTGTTGTCGTTGATCTGTTTAAAAAATTAACTGGAATAAATTAGAGATGTACTGAACTCTTTAAACACTCATAAATTGAGTCACCAACGTTTCAATGCTAGTTTAACGCATCTAACCTACACATTTAAAATCATCAGTCAATCATTGTTAGACCACCATTAGAAACCTGGAAGCACTGGACGGCAGTCTCGTCCTGGTATGGGACTCATCAGCAGTGCACATCCACGACTCCTGAACCTCGCAGGATTCGACCCAGGACCTTCGGAATTGTGCGCGACCGCCTAACCATCGGACCACTGGGCCGGCATCCAACGGTGTTAATGTCTAACTCTGATTGATCTACGGATTTTTGAGCGACCTCACCCATTTGTCTTTTGTAGTTACTGCCTACATCCGACAGGGTTGAACTCCATTGGTAACGCGCAAAATCCGTAGATCAATCAGAGTTAGACATTAACACTGTTGGATACCGGCCCAGTGGTCCGATGGTTAAGTGTTTCGCACAGTACCGAAGGTCCTGGGTCGAATCCTGCGAGGTTCAAGAGTCGTGGATGCGCACTGCTGATGAGTCCCACACCAGGATGAGACGGCCGTCCAGTACTTCCAGGTTTCTAATGGTGGTCTAACGATGATCGATTGATGATTTCAAATGGGTAAAAAACACAAATCTTCAAAGCTCTAACTGAAAAAAAAGCATCTAACTTAGTAACAGATAAGCTGGTTTGGTAAATTTAGAAAAGGTGAGTGTTTCTACCGAAAAGTTCTTTTATCATACATGAATTCCCTCCGTTCCTGAATATTTTAGACCTCATAGATTCTTCCGAACCATGAGTTTTAGTCTCTTTAAATCAATAGGAATTAACTAATTTTTCGGTCAACTTTTATACCGGTCTCTTTTCGTTAAAAGAAGAAACGCAGAAATTGTAAATCTGAAAATAAATATTTAAATGCATATGTAAATAGATTCTCATTAAATATTTCCGCTGGCTGTAATTGTGCTGGTATGATTATTGAATGACGCTAACATGATTCAAATATTTCCTGTGATGTATACATTTACTACTTTTATTCTCATTACCCTTTCTTTACAAAACTTAGATATGTATGTGAACAAGTCAAACGCCCAACTCATTTAAAGGGTGTTGACTATGCATTCTTTCATTACAGGAAGTGAATGGTAAAATAAGTGTGTATTTTTTTACGGATTATTTTCCTTTACTTATAAATTTCAAGTAATTTATCAGATGATCAGATAATTCTTCCCGTAAGTTTATGCAGTTCATAAAAAAACCTACTAAACTTAGATTAATAAAAAATTTATGAAAGCGGATACTATAAAGAAACAGGAAACTGACACAGTTGTATATGTGATCAAGTTGATTGTGAAGTTCTACCATAAATTGTCATTTCAAATATTAGAAGATTTAATAGCACTTTTCTTTCTGTAACTAATAACTTCTTTCACTAGCTGCCAGTCATCTCATTGACAGATACATGTATATACATATATCTGTATATGATTACGGGCTGCTAGTACATTGGTTGATTTCAATGTAAGCAAAATGAAAAATAAAGAGTACCTAAGTATAATACTACTACTACTACTACTACTACTACTACTACTACTACTACTACTACTACTACTACTACTACTACTACTACTACTACTACTACTACTACTACTACTACTACTAGCATATGTAACTACTTTTTTAGTCAATTTAAACTATAGTATTTCAATAAAGATAAACAATATTTCCATTTGATCAGATAAAAATAATATCTTTTCAGTGACTTCATAATTGTATTAGTTTGCTTTTAGTTTCATGAAATACTATACAGCGTGCTAAGACAATAAATATTCCACGGGTTATTTCAACATGGGTTTGTGTAATTCGATCCTTGGTATCATGTGACTGTGATATCTAAGTCTGATATATTTTTTTATATTAATACTCACGATAACAATGGCTTCACTCAGTAATTGATATATACTACAATATACATTTGCTAGTACCGAATATTTTATCAAGTTTTCTGTACAGAATAATTAGTGATCGCCAGTTGGACGTAAGCAGTCTAAGCATCAAGGTATTATTATCGTTCATTTTATTCTTAGCTGATTGTCAGCCGACATTGTAGTTTGTCGAACCCAGTAAATTAACAGCTTGTAATCTTTATGTACTTGCCTCAACAGATTATACGAATAATAGACACACGACTGACGTTCCTAAAACAAACAAGAAGAGGTAACTTGTTGAAATATTTACTGTCGGGAGACCGGTAGCCCGGATATTCAAGCAGCTGGCCATTATTATACACATTTGTATTTGATTTGTTGGAAAAGTAACTAATCTACTAAAAATCCAGTAAATAAGAAGTGTGGTGTTTCTGTTACAGTATTTATAAAATACTGGACTACAGTTTAACGAAATTAATTTTAAACGTTAGAACAACTTAACGAATGAATAATTAAGATCAATAATCCTGATAATAATCCTTGATAAAAGTCTACAATTCTGTGTTTGACCTATTCTGAGGTAATTACACTTTGATCGATACACGATATAAGTTTCATATTGTTTGTTAAATAAGCCTTTTAAGAATAAGGTATTATGCTTCACAGTTAAAGTATGTTATAGACAGTTTTCAGCATTGTATACCAATAAAAATACTCTAACAAGACAATGCAGACTTTTGTTTTTTCACAGTATTTGCCTAAATCAAATGTGAAGAGACAAGCAAATTAAAAAGCATTTCTACTAAGTTTCATTCACTTCAATACAAAGAGGCATTTAAAATTTGATGTAAATACTTTTCTTACATAACATGTTCAACTGTAAGTTAGTTAGTCTGTGAGAATGGATTACTTGATAGATATTGATAACACAATAATTGTATTTATGCTAAAATCCATGCGCATCAATCAGGATGAAAACAAAATTAATCTGTTAAAGTAGTAGTAGATATTAACAGTTAAATGTTTTATTTTATCTTTATTGAAATTACAAACAAACCAATCCAGTGTCACGTTGTATTTTTTTCAAAAGATAACAACATCTTTAAAAAATTTGATTTGTGAAGAAAGTATTAGATTGGATTTAATTTATTTCTCTTCTCATTGTTGTTGACGGGATTTTTTTTCTAATCATTTGGGAATTGTGATTGAGATTATGTAGTTTCATAAAACAAGGCATGCAATAAATGCAAATTCAACAAACTGATAGCAACTAAAGTGATTCAATAAAAACATTTATCAATAACCCATCAACATTGTAACAACAACAACAACGAGAAGAAAATTTATTAGCAAAAAAAAGATAAACAATGTAAATTGTTTGTTTACCCTTTTTTTTCTTTAGATTTTGAAACAAAATAAAAAAATATTTTTATTTTTTTAATGTGTTCATGAAGTAAAATGTAAATAAATCTCTTATTTATGCAGAAAAAAAATGCTAACAAATGTACTTTTATCATTGCTAACAGACAACAAATAATTTGTGGTTAGATACTGTGAGGAAAAGAAAACAACAAACAAATTTCAATAGGGAAAAAAAAATTGTTATTCAAATTTTTTGTATTATTGAGGAGTCCTCAACGAAAATGTTACTCTTGATTATATATATTACTAAGTGATAGGAATCAAGAGGAAAATGTGAAATCTATGCAAAAAAGAAATGTTAGGAAGAATCAGTTACAACTTTGGAATCGAAACTTTTCTTTTCAACTCAAGTTGTTCAACTGAATTGATAATTAGTCTAAATGTATAAATATAATTTATTAAAGAGTGAGAAAGAGAGTGTGTGAAGTCGAAGTGTTTAGAAATACAAAAAATATTGAATAGTTGTTTGTTTAGTCGATAGTTCGTTTTACACGTAGGTTTTACTGACTCACCAACTCAAGCTTATTCTTTGTGAACGATGAGAATATTTTCAAGCAGTTATTCTACTTTTATCCTGTATATATAACTCTTTAGTCTACTTTTATTACTAAAACTGTCTATTTTGTATAATTATTAATTAAGTGTTAATACAACATTCAGTCAACTCTAAGCTATCTTCATCTTGTCATTTTCTCACTAGACATTAGTATATTACGCACCACTCTTTCGATATTCGTTATTTCCAAACAAATCATGGCAGAAAACTGCTTTATTTTTCTTAATGTACCATCCTATGTTTTAAATTAGTTTCACTATGACTGTAAATCTTTGGTTGATCAAATCGTCTTTAATGAGTTTTCACTGAACAGTTTCTAGTTTGAAATAAAATTATTTTAGCTCAGCTTGTTGAACTTCATTCATTTTAAATATATGAACAAGACAGATGAAAAATAAGGCCTTAGTACTTTCCGAAGGTTGATCAATATTATGGTCAGTGAATGTAATTGAAAAGCAAAATATATTTATGCTTTCTGTAAATTGAAAAGTTTATATCCTCAAGTTTTGTGCAAAATTAAACATCATTTTGTGTATTTTATGTGATGTTACTCATGAAACGAAAACTGAAATACCATCACCGACCCAACAGAAACCATATGTTTTCCTAAAGTATTCATTCAAACACATTTGATATGGACACTTGACTGTTGGAGTTTGAATATCCACATTAACAAAATGATGTCAATAATATTTATTACATAATTTATGTTAAATAGCGAACCCTAGATTTCATATGGCTAGAATTCCTTTAATTTGGTAATTACGAGGCATTCTAGTGAATAGTGTTTCATTTTTTTGGAGACATTTTAACTGTCTGCGTAGGCATAAGAATTTTTTAAAGTTAAACACAGCTAATCTCTTTGTTATTACTGCCAAGTAAATAATATAACAGGTGGAAATTTGTTTTTCTTACCTATGATTTATATTCAATCAGTTCAAATGAACCTCATAATTCATCATAAAATGAAGTAGAAAAAATAATTTACATTGAAAAATAATTAACTGTCAACTGCAAGGAAACACATTTTATGTCATGCATCACAATGAATTCTCACTACACTATTCGCCTGTCTAAATTTTTGATTTACTTGTTGTTATTGCATTCGACAGTTTATAATAAGGCTTATTATTATTATTATTTTTCCTGTCATCTGTTAATCTGCATATTATTGATCTACTGAAATACTCAACTCGTGAAATGCACATATCATGCCTTCGACTAGATAAACACTTCAATATTTTGATATGTAAATTATTGACATCCACTTTTGAGTGTTTTTGACAAGAAAAGGAAAACAATATTTTTTTTATTGTTATTACTAACGAAGGCGAGATCAGTAGTAGTAGTAGTAGTAGTGAATAATTTTTCATTGCGCGAAATTTCCTCGTTGATTTGATGAATTGTGTTTACAGATTACTATACATTGATTGAATTTAGAACATGTCGACTCGATGCATAGAAATGAATACAGAAAAAACATTTATATATCAAACTTATTTTGATGTTTTTAAACGAAGTGATTAATTTTGTGTTTGGTTTTAAAAATGAAATTGAAAAAAAAGACTACGACTAGTTTGCTTTTATTTTTGTAAACATTATAAGAGTTCGGATGTATTTATGATGACGATTAGGCTGTTTAAGAATTGCTTTTTCAACACTCGTTAATATATGCAAAAATATAAATATTATTGTTTAAGAAAAAATCTTTTATTATTGTTATTTTCTTAATGATACATTTGACAAATAAAAAGATTGTGACATACCTAATTCACATCGATAAGGATTTATTCAAAACATTTAAAACATACATCCGGTGTAAAGCTGGCTATTTTACGTCAACTTATGCCTACTTTCGAATATTGTACCAACTAAATGATTTGAAATGAAAGCAGTTGTCGTTGGCGTATTATGTTAATTAATGGTATTAGTTATTTTTTTAGAAGTGATGTGTGTCATTCTTCATTTATTTACTAGTAACATTCAGTGTATAAATGAAGGTTTTTTTGACTTCGGCTTTGCGTATTTTAATAGGTGACAGTATAATGATGAAGTGGTTTGACATTGATTTGTGCTTATATAGTTATTTGAGGTGTTTTTAGCGAGCTGACCGATTTGGCTTCACACTTTTATATTCACACGTTTATATTTGAAATGCGAACAATAATTAAACAGGATAGTGAGTAGTACTCTACTCGAAGATAGGTCATTGTGCTGAACAGGTTATAGTAAAAACCAATTGCGAATGATTTTGTGAATCGTTATTTTTTTTACGAAGTTATTAAATGGTATTAGTTGACAATAGATATTTCAGAAAAACGTGGGTTATAAAATGCGATTAAGCTAAAAATATTTTTGCCGATCCAAATCTAAAATAGCTGATTACATATCATTCATGTGTTAAACCAATATCAGAAACCTGGAAGCACTGGACGGCTGTTTCGTCCTGTTATGAAACTCATCAGTAGTGTGCATCCATGACTCCTGCAACTTTCAAGACTCGAACCCAGAACCTTCTGTCTTGCGCACCAACGTCTTACCCCTGGACCACTGAACCGGCACCTGAATGTGTTGATGTCTAATGTCGACAAAATGGCCGTCTAGTGCATTCAGGTTTCTAACGGTGATCTAACATTGATTGATTTTATGATTTCAAAAGTAACTCAACAATTTCCACAACCCTATAATTTAAACCCATTTATAGTCTTATTGTCTTAAAACTTAGGTTTTTATAATATCCATTAGCCGATCTGATCTAACTGCAGCTCTATAATAGATTAGCATAAAATAATTCTATATATTCAGAAGGGTTTTATAGTTTTATATGTCCAGTCTCACAAACGCGCGAAAATCATCTTTAAAAAACGTTCCACCTTATCGTTGAAATTCTCTTTTTAAGGCTTAGTTAAGCTTATTGCTTTTTCAGTACTACTTTATTGAGTGTTAACTGAATAACAAGAGTTATATTTACCCAAAAGTTTTAATAATAACTTCAACATAAGTTTATTTTCCAATTAAACTGTAAGTGAACATCTGTTTATCATAAATGAAAATTCAAACACATTCCTTCTTCCTATATTTTCTTTCTTTTTTAGAGAAATAGACGATGTATCTTGTGATAAGTTGCATTTGGATATATGGTAAGTTAAATAATGCAATTCAACAGTTTTTAAACAACCATTTTATTCATTAATCTGATCTAAATATCTAGTTTTTAACTGTACAAGGTATGTTTCTTAACAATTAACCAGTCATTCTAACTTACTATTTTGTACAGTCATATTTCAAACGACTGTATAACAAAATGATAATTTCTATACTAACGTTTATATAAATCTATGTTTATTGTTACTAGGTTACGATTAAATAAAATGAAGCTTGATGAAAAATTCAGAAAAATTGATTTATTTAGTACATAATTGTGATTAAACTTCAAGAGCCAAACCATGTAACAGAATATACCCATTAATAATTCTGATTTTCTTGTATTGATAAACAACACTTTTAAGTATATATTTTGATGTTGATGAACTGTTTGAAGTTAGTAAATTTGCACTTGAAATAAAAACATACTGAATTGTGCATTATAGTATTCATAACAGACATTATAAATCGAATCAATTTCCTCCAAATACGGATTACACAAAAGTAAAAATTGACTGACTATTAAAATTCAGCTCAGCTGCCTAAAATGTGGGCTTTTGCCTCGAGTTTTGATGGCTCGAAGTTAGACGTTTTTCTTGGGATGCAGGTGTCCAATACAGAGAAGTCCGATTTTAAGACTAAACATTTATTGACTGCTATCTTTGTACTGACGGTTTCCATATTATGTAAGCCTATCAGAAATATCACCAAGAATGAATTTTTTGATTTTACTTTCGAAGATATTGCAAAATAGTTTTGAGTATAAATGTATGCTCCGTAATGAGGAGTCTTATACTAAGACAATTCAGCCTTTCAATGCTTACAATTAAACTATGGTGGTCTAGCTGTGATAGGTTCATGAATACAACTGAGAAAATACTACCCTATCCATAAACCCAGTTTACCGATAGTTATGAGATTGTCATTGTTCTCATGTTTGATATCAATATTGGCAAATGTTTTTGAGTTTTTAAATGGATTTTTTAATTTTTTTTTCTTCCGGAAGTACGTCACTCATCATTAATTAGGTAAATGCTTACAATAATGCGCTACCTGATCATCCAACTGTGAATCATGCTTATTTTTAGTCCTTAGATTGATTTTGCTGCAGATTATCATAAGACCAGTACATTAAATATTAATAATCTTTTGACTTAAAAATGTGGATGAATAAATTGCGGCGTTTTGTGGAAAAACTCAGATGACATAACAAACAAGCAACAGAAATCAGACAATAAACTATCTAAGATGGATTATAAATTTCGACTAGGATTTGTGGATGCATGAATTTATTTGTGTGGTACTGATCACATTTTATTAATTAGCGTTTTATCAAAATGTGGATTATGAGACGGGCGAAAATCGTTCAGTGCTCCGAGTAAAACATTTCACCATAGTAGACTTGTGGAATTCAGTTCTTAAAACAAAAAAATTAACCAACGAATGAACATTGTATTGCTAACAGATTTATTGATAAGCCAAGAAATACCATTTCGATTATTCATGTTTCGCCTGTGAAATTTCAATAAATCACGAGTAGATTGAAATTGGACGTATTTATCATTTAGTTATTTGAGAAATAGTGTCTATTATTGTTTCTATGAAGTTGGAAGGAAAATAGTTTGTGAACTTAAATCCAAAACCACCTCACAACTTTTACATATCATCATTGTGCCATTCGAAAACATTCAAATTCAGTAAATTAATGCTGTATTCGCGAAATGACCTACTGACGGTATAAATTATCAATTATTTTATCTGAATCCTTACATTTGTGACACACGTTTTATGCACTTAAAACAGAGATGGACAGTGTTCGAAGTTGAGTTAAGCCGAAAACAAGGATGAAACTCATTTGAAAGGTCTGGGAATTTCTCGCTACCAAATAGATTATTAATTAACCAAATTATAAGTCATTTAAGCATGAAATCGTTGGATCGTGTAATAACAATAAGGTTTCATTATTTTCAATATCTCTTAACATCAGAAAACGTTAGGAATGAAAGAATGAATTTTTAAACTAGTTACATAATTTATATGGTTTACTTGGACATTATAAAAATATTTATAAACAGCCGATGCAACCGGTATCCGATATCTTGTATTTCTCCATCAGTTCAAATTCAGTACTTAGACTTACTGAGTTGATAAGTAAAGATGACTACGTTTAGACAATTATTACCATACAGAGATAATTTTAGGTTGACAATATAGTGAAGGTATACTTTATTTCACTTACGTATTATGTTGATCGCTTTGCTAGTTATGATACTTAACATCCTCAGAAATATACAACATGTTTTCACTTCGTCTGCAAGAATTACAAGTAGGTGAAGAAGAATAGCCCTAGATCTTTCGATTCTTAAATGAAATTCATTATTAAATCTATCAGTTAAAACTGTTCGATAATAATTTGACAATATCGGTAAGATAAAAAAGAACTGCGATAAAATAAATTCATGTTTTTCTAAGGATTTGTAAGTAGATGATGTAATACGACTAGAATATTGCAGGTAGTAGTTGCTGGTAAATAGCATTTTAATTCTCAACCCAAACAATTTTTCAAGCAAATGTCTATTCGATGTATGCATTTCACTAAAACAACCAATATAAAAAGCTAGTGAATAACACCTCGAAGTTGTATGTGTCACTAATGAAATATCGATTGTTCATCTTAGTTAAATTATGAAGAAAACCTCATATTAAAAAAAGTTATTCCTTATAGATTTCATTATTCTTAACTAAACCAGACTAGAATACTAAACACTGAAGCATAGTTTAGGGACGTCATGGTTCCAAAGTTGTTGATTATCTATGTAAGTATAGAATATATCGTTATAGAGGAGAGTTTGATTTAATAGCTGGCAGCTCTGAGTTATCTTAGCTAGATGAAAACTGGAAATCAGGAAGCTCTGGACAGATGGTTTTTCGTAGTATCGGACTCTTCATTAGTGGGAATCATCTACCTTATCGAGGTTTGATTTTATGAACCTCGAGTTTCGTATCCAATTTTTTGCTTAGATCTGTCAGTGAAATATACTGAGATTTTTTTTTTCTTCACTAATCTTATTTAATTTTAACAATAACATGCTGATGTGTGACTTGTAGTTCATGGATTTCTAAGAAGAAAGCGTGGCCTCTGGAAATCGACTGTTGCTGAGGTGATTACGTATTAGTGGTAATGAGAGGTGATTCACAATGTTGCAAATTGACTATAGTTTGGTATTTAAACCGTTGTATGCATGTACAGCAGTCTGTAGACTAGATGTTCACTTGAAGAACTAATGGTCCTAGGTTCGATTTTTAGCGCAGTCATAGATGCATACTTTTAATCACTGATACACGAGGGCGAAATGGTTCATTTCGAATTTCATTAGTTATCGAAATAATATTTATTCGTAGTTTCAAATATAATATTCAACAATTCATAATTTCAACCAAATTATTTTATTTACTTGTGAATCTTTTAGATTGAGTTTTCGTGCAAAAATAAGAGTTAAGAAAATTTTGCTAAATACCACTAAACATAAGAATAATGTTTATTGAGTCAATGTCACATGAGAAATACAGTAAAATTATTTGACCTTGTCTTTCGCATACTATTCCATTTATTTTCCATTGAAGATAGTTATTTCAAGTTTAACAAGCAGCATAGCCAAATCAACTAAGTCATCAGTCATATTTTTAAATAAACAAATTACAGAAAATGTTTTACATTCTATAAACAAAATTGGAACTATGATTACTTCCCTCGGAAAAGAAATCAAGTAGCGTCATGTAACTACTTCATCATTTAAAAGGAGAGGGGAATTTTATTACGGATGAAATCAACAATAAAGCAGTGGAAAAAACTAGTTATAGGGATTATTCTAACAAGTGGAAATTTTTCGGTAGCAAAAAAACTTCTAATAGTGTTAATTAAACATGTACAATGTGTCGTAAAATATAATATTCCAGAACTTATACAATGTAAACTTAGGTGGTAATATTTTGTATTTCTGTATTCCTTATATTGTAAACTATGACATATTCTCATTAAAAATCAATAATGAACAATGTAAATGACCTGAATTACTTTATTTAACATGAAAATATAGGAATTATAAGCTTACATTATTGTATTCAACATCGATAGCTTGTCTACTGTACTTTAAAGAGATGAAAATATGGTAGAATTTAGCATTATTAGGATAAACTTCATTGAATTGGCAACTTTTTCATAGAACACTTGCGTGAAAACACATAATATGAATGTACTGATCCCATATTACACCACTATTCATATTTGTACGGAGTATGAAAAAATATGCCTGACATACAGGTTTCACTATTTCAAAATGTTAACTTCAGCCTATTCATCAAAACTAACTAGTTCTCATCAGGTTTCCAATAGAATTTATAAATTTTCAAACCGTTATGGTTTTTACTTGTATCATATATGATGTAAATGCAACAATTCATGTTAATTGAGATTGAAAACAATTAGTCCCTTTTATAAATTTTGATAGAACAGTGAGAAGACGTAATTGATCTGAAAAATGTGATGTATTTGCGCTATACATTTCGAACAATCTGGTCACACATATTTACTTGTCAAGGCATTTTATATGAAGATGAATATCTATTTGAACTTTTATTTAATTGACCTTTTATTCATCTTCATATAAAATGCCTTGACAAGTTAATATGTGTGACCAGATTGTTCGAAATGTATAGCGCAAACACATCACATTTTTCAGATCAATTACGTCTTCTTACTGTTAATTGAAATTCCTAAAGACTGGCAGCATATCGCACAGAATGATTCATTAACTCGGTCTTTCTCAAACCAAATTTCAACCAATCAGTAACAAGTTTGAATTTTGAAACATTTAATTTTATTCAGGTTTCGAGTTGATTTCAGAAAAAAAAGTTATGCAATATATTGCTTTGTGTTTAGTATATGAATGGGCAAGTGATAAATGAGTTTTATGATAGGTTTAATAGTATATCTATTTTCATACTCAGAAATGGATATACATTCATTCAGACTTCATAGTTTTTAGCAAATTGTTATTTACCCTACATTTACGTAAATTAAATTATACTATACTGTGCATACGCCTGAACATTCGACCATGATTCATCTTCAATCAAACATTTTCCGCTGATGTTTTTATCAGTTAATCATCAAAACGTGGCATTGAATTCATTAAATTCAAACGTTTTTAAATTCATTGTTCTCATTAGTTAATCATAGTTTCTCGATTCTTTCCATCGTTTTCGCCTAAACAATCCTTGTTGTTATTATCAGAGTTTTATTGTTTCAAAAATAAAACTTCTGAATAACGAAATTTTGTTCAGTTTGTATTTTGATTATCTACAGAAACCATAAATACAGAATATTACAAGAAAATTCACTTAACAAACTGTCTTGTAGATAGATTTACGTTTGTTTTGTGACTAGAGAATATGTAAATGAAAAAAATAAATTATTAAATCTAACCAGTTATAATAATTATTTAGTAAATAATAAGTCTAGTTATAAAAGATTTGTGTGTGTGTGAAAAAAAAAACAGTGGATGATAATTTTTTTTTTCAGAGTTGTATTTTTCATGTTTACTCCTCCTACTGATCAGGTTACATATTACACTGTTTATTATTATTTGTATGCTGAAATAGTGAGAAATTATAATCGACAGTTAGAGAGATTGTTGTAAACGTGTAGAAAATGAGGCAGAAATTGTTATTAGGATGCCTAAATATTACATTATATACATCTATTGCGTGCAAGTCTAAAATACGACAATACAATGTTTATAACTGAATGTAAAATGAACACGATGTATCTGGGAAAATAGTTTCAGGTTTTCGTGAATAATTCGTGTTAAATTATATCACTTTCGTTCACTAGTGATTTCTGTTGTATATTAGAAGCAAATATTAGGAAAAAAAGGACTAAGAGTGTAGTTGGGATTTGGTTAATTATTTTGATATTTTTTTTACTGAATTTCATGCTGTTATTTTAAGATCAAGCGTTGATGCAGTCGAATTGAATAAATAGAATTATATTTCTGTGACAATTCAGTGGTACTTATGAACAAGATTGATTGAGTATTCTGCTTTTTCGAGGAACAAACAGGCTGAATAACCATCAAATCTTAAACTTGTTTATGTGCAACACGTTTCTATTCCAACTGTGTTCATTAAACTTATCTTGCCAATGACAGACAAAAAATCTATCAAATAAATACCACTATATTTACAGCAATATGTTCGCTGTTTGCATACAGCGATATCCATCGTCTGTTTTTGCCTATTCTCTTACTGGTTGTAGCTGAAGTCGATCGATAATTTATGACTCATATATACATTTGATGTTTAAAACAAAACTCACATGCTCTTCTCTCTGCTCGTCTGATGGTTAAATGTGCGGTCTGCTACACTAATAATCCACTTGTACTTTCAGTCAAACTAATATTCGACATCTCAATCTCTCGAATGGGATTAAATTTAAGTAAACTCTGCAGAACAATAGGTTACAAGTTAAACAGTTATATTAAAATGTGTGGCAATCGAACAACCACCCGCTTTGATTTCAAAACAAATTTCATGAACAAACTAATAATAATAATAATGTGATAGGTAAATATCTCAAAAAAAGATTATCTGGGGAATAATACACTTTCTAGAATCTTCGTAAAACCATATTTTAATCGCTCCAGAAACAATGTTTACATGCTTTTAAAGTTGACAGTAAGCTCTATTGAAGACACTATGGATAATCACTAATAATCTGATCAACTAATTTATTTTTCTACTTTCAGGGATCACGATGAAGAAACCAGTGTATTAGAAGCAGTTCGAAGTTTAAATGAAATTCGTGGTGTCAAACAGTTAGGTCGTTACTTTAAACAAGTCAGTCAATCTGCTCGTAAAAATCAAACTGGCGATGTAGATGATTTCTTGGGTTGTGTTACAATCGATATAAAGGTAACTGAATCCACTGATGTTGCATACCGTTTTATCTAATGCATCATTTATACAGTAGGATGTGAATTAAGGGACACTGGCGAAAGAGTTACTTGGAAGTAGGATTCAACCAATAGGTACAGTACTTTTGGAGACTGATCGATATTTGTATACAAATTAACGATACTCCAAACACCTACTGAGTGATGATTCCTCTAACCTTTTCTCTATTCGTTTCTTTTTAAATAATGTAATTATCAGTCTGTAAGGAAAATAATCTCAATATGATTCAACCTTCACAAATGGATACATTGAATTTCATTATATGTTTACTGATGCCTGTGAAGTAAATAACAAAAAGTCAACAATAATGAATTTTTTGTTGAACAAATCATCATTGTACATCCATATTTTATTATTAGTTTGCAGTCTGTGTACCGGCTTACTGGACGATAGCAAAATACATCTTATTTGTAATAAATTATTTCCAGTTTGTGTTATCTAATGTATTACTAGTCTGTCTACATTAAAGCTGGAAATGTATATCGCATACTTTACAAGGACATAGGATAAAAATAAGTAGCTCAGTCTAACATCAAACGCATTCAGTGCACAAACATTTCCCATAATTTATTGATCAACTTTGAGTTATATAATCATAAAAGTTCTAAAATCTTGGTTTTCTGGTATTCAACGAGAATTAAAGAAGGAAATTTCTGGTAATCACTTCCCCCCTCTGTTATGATTTCCATCTTTAAAAGTATTTTCAAATGTCAACACAATGGGTTATACTGAACTGTACCAATTATTATTAAATGTTTACCTGCTTGAGTTTCATACTTTTAGCATCTGGATATGGACAAGGAGTTCAGTGAATATGATAATATTTTACTAGTAATCTTTTGTTCTTAATTCCTAACAGTCATGTATAATGATTACGAGTAGAAGGAAATCTAACTATTTATAATGTTTCATTAATAAACAAATTACAACTCATTATTTCTATCTAACTGTTCAGTCATAAGCAGAGAATCGGAGAAACATTTGTCTCACTAACATCGTATGACTTGGAATTTCATCAGTATAACGTGTAACATTTTATGAATAAATGTTTCCAGTAAATTTTCGGAATAATGAAGGCTCATTTTGATTCGATCTCATGAGAGTGACTGTATAGTTTACTTCTGAATCCCTCCTCTTCTAAGAATCCATTTATGTAACGGAAACGCTGATTCCTGTGAAGATAGTTGTGTATGTTTATATATATTTTATATATATATATATATATTTTATATATACTTTTCACGTTTAATTATTTATTGATGGATCTATTTAGTTTCTCACTTTTGTAAAATGTTTCTGGATTTCTAGAAACAAATAGTACTGTATTTAGATGTAGTTCATTGAAATAAAGATATTCAATTGATGTAAAGCATTTTCAGAAGAAAAAAATTGTCGGTCACTTGTTTGTTTTAATCTAATGGTTTTATTATGTTATAGGATATACCATCTACAGGTTTAGATAGTTGGTTCAAATTGGAAGGTCGATCAAATCGATCCAAAGTTCAAGGCTCAATTCATTTGGCGCTTAGTTTAAGTGCACAAAATGATGGGAATAAAACTGAACATGATAAAACAGTGGCAATTCAAGAACATATTCAATTATTTTATTTATTCTCTCTTCATCAGTTAAAACAAGAAAATGTAAGTCAAGATGAACTGTACTATTTTAGCCTTTTGTGAAGTAATTAAGTTTGAAACAAGAACTTTTAGGTAGACTGTGAAAATTATGACAGAGTATGAATATACTTTAAACATCAGCTAGCGAGGAGAATTATTTACTCTTATTTTACTAACAATATTTCCAAATAACCTTTTATTTTTTTCATTATAGAGTTATGGGGATTGTTGGTTCACATTGAAATCATGAATGAATCTTTGTTAGACCACCATTTGAAACCAAGAAACATTAGGAGGCTGTTTCTTACTAGTATGAGACTCTCTTCTAGTGCGCATCCACTAGCCCTGCTCATAGGAATTGAATTCAGGACATGCGGTCTCCCGAGCGAACGCTCAACCTCTAGACCACTGGACAGGCATCCATAGTGTTAATGTATAAATTTAATCAACTCAAGGTTATAACTAGCGACTAACTTCATGAGGAGAAGTCTTTCGAAGTTCGAGTGAGGTGTAACCAGTACAGTTCAACCATGTTGAGTGTAGGCGATTGCTACAGGAGATAATGAAAGCGGTTGCGCAATAAGTTGGATGGATAGAAGTTAGAAAACTACACCGTTGGATGCCGGCCCAGGGTTCTAGCGGGTAACCGTTAGTGCGCTACATTAAAGATTATCCGTTCATTAAAAATGAATCACATGCAAAAAGATTGAGTTTTTCCATACTGAATATCGTCATTTGATAATTCTGTTATTGCTATATCTCCAGATCACCACACTATTTCCGTTCACTTCATGGAACTTTCAAGTTGTGTTGTTCATTGTACATGGATTTTTCGTGATTAATTGAGATATCTCTACTGGTTTTCGCTATTCATTATCACCTTAGTGAAAATGTATAAATTTTAATCATCTCACATTGTATAATTCATATATAAATACACCTTAAGATGCAATTAACAATATCAGCATCGGAGCATGGACAGTGTTTGTTTACATGAATCATATCGTTTGCTGTATCGTTATTTTTTGTATTAAATAAATTAAAATAAAAGCCTTTGAAAAATAAAACGAAATTCGATGAAGAACGCATATTCCTTACAGCTATAAGTTATTGTTATTGAAATTAAAGAAATAATCCAAAAATGAAAATAATTTCGTATTTCGTAGTTAGAATTCCATCATTAATGTGAACAATGTTCTCTTATTTTATATTTATTTCACAATAACGAAGAGATTGTCAAGTTGATTGTTCAAAGGAACAAGAAAAAAAATTTAAAATCTGAATAATGAACTACCAAATTGGATTGACCATTTATCATCATGTGGTTTTGAAAAACACTCTCATCTCTAGTCGATCGAAGTTAAAAAAAAATCTCCTATCGATTTCATGTATTTTTCATAAGAAAAATGTTGTGAACAGAATTCTCCTTTGTTTTTCTTCCTTTTATCTTTTTTTCCAGTGTTGTTTTTTTATTAGCTTTTCCACTGATTCAATTATTCAACCGATCATTTTGTTTTTTTTTTGGGTTTGAAAAACAAAATATTTTAACAGGTTACTACGTGATAAGGTTACTACTTACTAGCCGTATGTCCTAATTGAATTCGAATCATCCATCTGTTATATTGTCAAGTTCATATTTAACTAGATAAATTTTTTTTAAGCGTCTCTTTTAATATCTTCAACATGTGATCAAGGAAACACTCATTGTACACTTGTTATTCACTAGTTCTAATCAATGTGGAATGTGGATTAGTTTTTAGTGTAGATTTTACTCAATAGATAGGATTGACAAATAATGCGTGTACTAATTAAGAAACAACATAGTTGGTTGGATAAATTCAGCATATTGACTGTTTACTGTTTAAGAAACTATTGTGATAAACACCGTATGTTCACAGTTTTCAAGATATCCTATCCTATTTTGTTTGAAGGGTAAAAATTAATTGTTTTAACGTACTCATAATTTAAGGTCCACAATTATATATCAACGATTAAATAGGATTTAATGAGACGAACACATCTTTTTTATTTGAACCATAGATTTAAGTATTAACTGTAATAAACGATATTGTAAAAGTAGTCTTTTTGTATGTTCAAATTCTTCAATGAACCAGCCTTTCATTACATATTCTGATTAATTTCCCCAATAGATTGTCCATTAAATTTTGTTACTTATATGAAACTACTAGATTTTCCACAACTTCTTATAATCTAAATGCACATTTAAAAGCGTATCTTTTTTTGTCTTTATTACAACTGCAAACATGTAAAACATTAATTATCCTGATCTCTAAGGATTTCATCGACGTAGTCAAAAACAATTCATTTCAATATTAAACACACTATTGTTTATTCAGGCTATGTTTATGGAAATTGTTTTGTTTTTTTTTGTTTTTGCATACAGTTTATGTCTTCTTCTAGTCTTTGGAAATTTTTCTGTTAACTATTTTTAACAGGATGATTAAATTTCCAAGATTTTCATTTGCTGTTATTGCATAGTTGTGTCCATTTTTTCATTAGAAACACAGATTGCCAACGTTGACCAAGGTTACGTAGAATGTAAAACTTGGTATAATATTAATCAGTGTATCATACAGTTAAATATTTTATCAATAAATAATAATTCAGTAAATAAAGGTACATGTTAAGTGAAATTTTCTAGTAAAGTTACTCATCATGAACAATGCTTATTCATTTACCCTAGATAGAGAGTTTAATTACACCGAACCAAATAGTCGTATACAGTTAATTATTTACTGGTTGTTTATACTATTTTATCCAAACAAAGTAAACAGATATTGTAAATCCGTTTTGAGATGCTCTATTACAGTTTTCAACATTATTTCAGAGTACTGGAATGCCATGGAATGGGAATATAGTTGCGGAAGGTGAAATTATTCTCCATCAACATGCTATTCTAAATGGACTGACAGAAATTCAAGTAGCTATGTGGTAAGTTAGATAGATATTTTTAATGAATAGTAATATTTTGTTGAAAAACAGAGAAATTAACTAAAACCAAATTCACTATCTTTATCTAAGTTATTTAGATGTTATCAACAGTGTGGTTATTTGCTACCATTTCAAGTAATTTACTGTATGATCCAATTTGTAAATTATCTAATCTTATTACATTACCGAATGAATGATCGCATTCGGCGATATGCATCAAAGAGGATATTGATTTTAAAGCTTTATCCTGGAATTGGACAAAAATGATAGAATGTTTTCTATGCCGTCTCTATAAATGGATAACTGAAAGCAAACCTGCTACGGCTTAGCACACTAAAAACATGTACTTCTGTTTTACAAAAATTAGTTCTATGATATCGACTGAACTAATATTAGGTTATGAACTGTGTATTTGTTAGCATCAATGTTGAAAACTTATAGGACTATTTATTTTGGGGCTTTTTTTTACCTCAACAAGACTTTAATCAATTTTCGTATAAAATGCCCTGACCGGTTTGTGTGAGACCAGATCGTCCGAATTGTATAGCGCAACTGCATCATATTCTTCAGAATAACTCTATCTTCTCGGTATTCTATTTTGTAAAAGAGAATAATTGCCTTAAATTGTTTTCGATGGATAATATGCTCAATTTTCAAAGTGAACTCTTCAATATGCTTGTTGTTAACTAGTAGTAAACAATTTTTTTAAAAGAAAGAAGAAGTCACCTTCCCCAAATACCTCACTTAAAAAAACATTTCTGCTCTTCTCTTCAGTTGTTTTACGTCCTGGACACTTAACACAGTTATTATTTTATTGTTGAATCTGTTTTTTTAGACGTTACAGTTTAAGCCACAGTTTTTGACGTAAAAACTGACGAATTACAGAATTAGACTCGTTTTACCATGGAACATTAGTTTATTCTTTATTTAACTGTTTTTCTGTTTCCTTGGTTTACAGTCAGTGGATAGCATTGGTTCGTTTAAATTATACCAGACCATTAGATCAGATTGTTCTTTTGCATGCGTTCAAACATCTTATATCACTGTGGTCAGACAAACTGCTTACTAGAGAAGAGGTAAGATTTAAGTTCGGTATTTTAAGAAAACATTTCTTAGAAAATCAGACTGTATTTCCTGTACCACTTTCACATCACAATCACTTCCATAACTTGAGTACTTTATGTTGTATAAACTTGTAATATTTTATCTATGTGAAAAATGTTTACTAATAATATGAATAGAATAGTTGTCTCAGTAAGTCTTTTTTTATTCACTAGAGGTAATAAAGTACGTTATTATACTAATTGAAAATAGAAATCGCAATATTTTGTTACTCGTACGGAATAAATTCAACTATTTTACTAATAGAATTTCTAATTTGAAACCGAGCATTGATTAGTGTTGTCTACATCAAAAGCATTCGGAAAGGTAAACTACAGACAATTTCAAATTCATCCATAAACTTGTAGAGGAAGTATGCTATGAACTATAGTCATTCATTTAATTGAATTGCAACTGAAAGATTATTCTTTTACAGTAATTATATGTTTGCATTCTATTCACGTAGCTGTGTTTTAATGCTGCTGAAGTGGCCTACATGGTAGTTGATTGTGATGACCGATCATTACAAATGATGGCCCACTTCGGTCAGTTTTCGAGAACCAAACAATTAAATAATAATCATTTGTTCATCAGTGATGGCTTCTTGGTACTCCAGTAAATATATGTGACTGATGAATTTCAAGCATCTCATGAGTAAAGTAGATGCATATCAATGGCATTGGTTAATTAACAAGATACACTGTGCATTGACTCTATTTGAAAGAGTGAACTTTCGAATTTCAACGTTGTTTTCTGAGGTTCACACACGAAGTTGAGAGATCTAATAGCATAACACTTTATTCCCAGTAATTTCTCAACAGTATGATATCCTGAGCATAAAATCAATAGCTGTTTAATATTATCAGGCTTTGAAAAGTCCTCCAGATGGTCGTAACACATTGCGAAACTAACCAACAACTTATCAGACAAGTAACGTTTCGCACTACACTAACACTCAACTAGATATAGATAAAGAGGACGTTCCTTTAGTATGATAAGGTTTTACACGCAGTTATAACAGTTTATATCGTGGAAAATGTTTAGATTGTTTCCTGTTTCTTTGAATAAACCTGATAATGATTAAATTAGGTTTAGTGACCAGTGAACTACATTACTCTACAATCCTATAAATTAATAATTTACAACCTTTGGTATGTTGCTCATGGAAAGCATATTTATCTGTTGCTTTTCCGCATAGTGATATGTATAATTTGCTTATTTCGGTCACGTACAATCATAGATGTTCAACCCTTAGACAGTTTTGAAGGATTTGCTTGAATTACTGTGTTTTGTATCTTTAATGAATAGGTTGTGTGTGCAATAACATTGTTTCTCTGAATATCAGTTGGTCTTTGAAACACCTAAATTTCAACTATAAATTTTAGTAGTCAACTGATTAAAAGATAATAAAGTGGTAACTTTTAAACGTTTTACTGGTATTAAAATGTTAACATATTGTTATCATATTAAACTTTGAAATGTTATTTTTTTTTATATTATAGCTAAATTATTTATCAGATTCATTTAAAATATTCACAGAACATTCTTTAACCACGATATGTAATCATAATTTGATCTTTCTTGATGCTCAGTCAATTAAAGTATTGGATTTGAATTATTTACTTGAGTAAGTTAGACACTTTTGTTTTGAATTTTTATGAGATTATGAACTGATTACAATTTAATCCTGAGCATTGATTGCTGAAGTTATGGACATATGAATTATTTAAATAAAGGATTGAATAAGAGAGTATATGAGTTGTATGTAAGATTCTATTGCGACTTGGATTTTAAACTCACACTTTAAAATACACTTGTATAACAATCGAGAAACGGTACAAATTGTACATATCCTCAAATGTAAAATTAATACTACATAAACTCTGTATGCACTAAAATGACCAGTTGATGAGTATGAAAAATGTAACGTTGCTAATCTTGTGAATAAAATATAAGTGAATATAAGCAATTTAATTTTATTGGTCATTTTTATGCGCCTTCACGGTAATCTTAAAGTCACTGAATAATTTAGCAAGTCATAAAAATAAATTATATGATCCCTTTTTTCATGCTACAAAATTTCAGAAAACTATACTTTGTTCGACAGTGGGTAGTTGATTTTATGAGTTTATTTTTTAATTAGATTTATGGAGATCATTGTTTTTACACATTTAAAATCATAAATCCATCATTGGTAGACCATCATTAGAAACCTAGAAGCATTGGACGGTAGTTTCGTCCTTGTATGGGTGTCTCATCACCAGTGCGCATCCACGGCTCCTGCACCTCGCAGGATTCAAACCGGGGACCTTCGGCCTTGCGTACCAATGCCTAATCTCTGAACCACTGGACCGGAATCCACTAAATGAAGGTCACTTTTCTTTCATTGAATTCTCCTTATATGTTGATTTCAACAATACTTATGATGTTGTTTATAATTATACTTTGAATTGTCTGTTTTCATTTGCAATTGGAACTGTTTGAATTTTCCTTTTTTTTCATTTTATATCAATTTAAAGGTGTTTATGCATGTTGCATAATTCACGTCTGTATCAATTCAGTTCACCTTTTTCTAATTCTTTACAAAAAGAATTTATCACATCATTTAAGGTAGACCATAATAAATTACATTGTGAAATGTTAATTGTTACACGTTGTAGTTGTACAATTAATTGTTGTTGTAAAGTGTAATGTGTTGTAAATTCTTTTTTTTTTTAAAACAGTAATCACATTGAAGTACACAAAATAGGGCTCAACTTTCAAATATGTTTCTCAACGTACGCTTAAGGTTGATGCCTTTTTCTACATTACGCATGTGTTTTTTTAAAGTTTTCATACGACAAAACTTGATTGCACTCATCAATCTTGACTTTATACATAAGGTTAGCCATTTTTTTCATCCAGAGAGGAATATGTGTATTCCAGCAAAGAAGGTTTTATTTACAACGTGATCACTTAGTAAAGCTGTTTTATTTTATCTGGAACAATGGAAAATTGTCTTTCATTTATATGATCCGTAAATTCTCTTCATCTTCGTGTTATTCCTTGATTTCCGACTGACTGCGTAGTTTTTCTCTAATACTTGAAGCCTCCAAATACTTGATGACGTAGTCTTCCTCTTTTACTTTCCTACATATTTATTGAAACTCATTACGCATTTTGAAGCATAGATAACCGATGATAGATCTTCAGCTAACCCTGCCTTGAGCTATACTTTCCAGTTGTTGCTAAGTGGCACTCATGTACCTTATGTCTGCCTCAAATTCCTGCAACTAAGTGTTTTTAAACCTACATGTTCTCTACATAGCGTACTACTTGTGGCAGCATTTTCGGGGTATTAAAACAGTACCAGTTGTTGTACTAAGAATGTTTTTTCTCATCCCATACACCTAGTAGACTATATAACTAATTTAGTTGAATTAACATTTTTTGCAAAATAAACTATCGTTGTTAGGATATTAATGTTGTGTATTTTATAAGCGTTTACTTAAAAGAAACAAGAAATATTTCATTTAAATTCTTCTACTTCTTTAGAAATTTGTTATTGCACGATATGAGAAACACAAAACAACTGCCTTAGGAAAATATGATGTAAGTTTGACATAGATGTGTAGATTTCATTGTGACATGTTTCATTCAGTCAAATTTTTCTAACATCTTTATTACCACTTGTTAAATAGTGATTTTACTCAAACATATATTCTGAGTAATATAATACTTGAATCCCCAAAGCGAACACTTATTATTATTATTTTTGATTTTGTGCGCTACATCACTTAGCATCATAGTTCATGAAGAACAAAATGGAAGTAAGAACTTATTATTATGTAATCTAAATTTTTATATGCAGTTTGGTATTTTATCATTTTCTCATTCACTTATGGCTAACCTGGCCAAATCATATGACATTATTTGGTAGGAACTATCAGTGCATTTTCATAGCATATATATGCATATATCAACAGTCTGTTTAGCGCTATATGCTTCGTAGGGCTGTTCATAACAAACTTTATTTTATATAGAAGGAACGGTTTGCTTTATGAAATGTCTAAATTGAAAGACTACACGTTGATTGTTTTACTGTCATTACTTAATCAGCCGTTTAACTGTATGAGAGTATCATGTTGAAAAAAAGACAAGCTGAAAAGCTAATAAAAATTATTATTGTATTTAATGAATATCAATCACTTTTGCTTTGTTTCAACTTAGGAATCAGATTTGGAACATTATGAAATAACTCAATTAATATTATTCATTAAATTACTAATTGTCGATTTGGAAAAATGTTGTGAAGTTTATTCTTCGATTATTGAAAAGTAAGAATGATCTTTTGTGCGTAAAAATGAGGCAACCCCTGTCCACGAAGATACATTTCTGTATTTCTGTTGTTTGGATTATTAATATTCAAAATGAATGACTTGTTCATATTTCCCATTATGAATATGATTCTTGTGATTAACGGTCCCGGTAATTTCATCAAGTGTTGACGGCATTATCTAATTCATTTTAATTTGACTGCTTATGTGTATTCTTGCATTACGACTCGAAGTACTAATTGCATTTTGTCTTAATCCTTATTTACTATGGAAAAAATCTAAGTGGTTGTATTTCATAAAATTAGTTCGCCTATAAGTCTGTTGTTTTCTAGGCTATTCGATTGTATTAATTAGCAAACTTATGAATTTAAGACCATAGTGTATAGAATGAATAAATGAATGAAAGAGTTATTATTCATGCATAGAAAAGCTTTTCTAATATAAATAAACCCATAGGAAATACGTATAAAACATGCTAAAATATCCTTAATTTAAAGATAATTCAAGCATAAATGACAATAAAAATTACGTGATAAATTCAAAGTTTGACTTTTGCAAAAGAATATCATTTCAAACATAGTGTCATTGATGGTTGGTGTTATGTTGTAAGAAAGAATGAATGTAGTTTGGATACTTTGAAACCTTTCACTTCACTTTTCATTAGTATGAAATTAATAAATGGTCGGTTGGACATCACAAAATAATAACAATAATCTTTTGAAATCATCAATCAATCATTGTTAGACCACCATTATAAACCTGGAAGCACTGGACGGCCGTTTCGTCCTGGTATGGGACTCATCAGCAGTGCACATCCACGACTCCTGAACCTCGCAGGATTCGAACCCGGGAACTTTGGTGTTGTGCGCGAACGCCTAACCATCGGTTTGATTTCACATGTGTAAAAACACAAAACCTCCAAACCTCTGCCCCAAAATATCGTAACAGTGCTCACTAGTGACTAGCTTCGTGAGGAAATTCTCGGAGTTCTAGTTGAGAAGACGTGACTAATGGAGTTCAACCCTGTCGGATGTAGGCGGTAACTACCAAAGACAAATGGGTGAGGTCGCTCAAAAATCCGTAGATCAATCAGAGTTAGACATTAACACCGTTGGATGCCGGCCCAGTGGTTCGATGTTTAGGTGTTTGCGCACAACACCAAAGTTCCCGGGTTCGAATCCTGCGAGGTGCATGAGTCATGGATGTGCACTGCTGATGAGTCCCATACCAGGACGAAACGGCCGTCCAGTGCTTCCAGGTTTCTAATGGTGGTCTAACAATGATTGATTGATGATTTCAAATGTGTAAAAACACAAAACCTAAAAAACTCTGCCTGAAAATAATAATCTTTGCTGACAGAGTATATTGAGGGATATATTAATCTTAGGGCTGTCTCCAGGAACAGACTACCATAGTTTCTTCAATCTGATCGATATGCTAGTTTATTTGAAGTTTCTTACATTATTCAGTGTTATCATGATCAAACTATAATTTTCTTGAACAACTGACAATAAATAGTAGATTAAACATTGCTCTACAATTGTACCGAACAACGTCCATCAGATTATTCGCAATTATTATTCTATTTAATGTTATGCTCATAACAACTTAGTCAGAAGGTAACTTCATGAAATTTCTTTCAAAATAACCATAATTTTTGAAAAAAAGTTTGAAATTTAATGAGTATGTATCAGTATGTCGCACCTTAATTGAGCGCAAACATTGATCACATTGAATACATTTTTGATCGTTCAAATCAAAACTCTTGCTAAACAACGATAGATGGTTAACATGAGATACATATTTCATAACTAATGCTCTGTTTATTTATTTTTCTTAATTTTTATTATGATTATCGTATAATGTTAAAACCTGTTATCAATGCTCAACAACATACTTGAACATACACAAAATAATTATGGCTGCTTATTGTTTTGAAAATAATCCGTGTACAGGGGTTTTAAATTACTTTTTTAAAGATATTATTCAAAAGTTTGCATTAGTTATATGACAACTTTAAGTGAAGTTAAAAAGCTGAACATAGCAGCAATTTCACACGGCTGCATCAATGCAGGTGTGTTTGAAATCTATTTGACTTGGGTAAATTCGGTAGACTGCAAACAAATGCGCGAAAGCTTAGTTATGGCTTTCCAGAGAAAATGTATACGCTCATGACAAAATCATGCATTTTTTACTGCAGCACATTATGGCATTTCGCTATAGCATAAACTTACTTTAGTCTAAATTACTGAAAATTACATAATAGGGATTACGCAATTATTGGACACATAGATTAACAGCTAAATTTTTATTAGAAGTCAACATTATTAGTCAGATAAAGCGATTTCTAACTCGGTAGATTGAACAGATGTAATGATGAATATATAAGACTATGAGAATTGCTGAATTTGTAAGCTTACATTACATGAATGATTTTAGTTAGACATTAATTGAAAATACTAGGATTGGACTGGCATTTTATTCTGGCATGAGACTGTTTCAGTATATTTATCCATGACACCATTAGGGATCTAGCCTAAGATCTTCAAGTATCAAAGAATGTTTTTAATATGTAAACCATTGAATGCTAACTTCCTAGTTTAAAGGTTAAGAGTTAGCCTCATGATCTTAAGATCAGGGGTTTAATTTCTGGCCTAAAAGTGAATGCACAATGTCGAGGAGCTCTATAATAGATAGTTCAGGCCTTCAGATTTTCAATGGTTGCATAGCTAAGGTCAGTCCATGATGACAACTTTGAGCTTTAATGTTGCTACAATGTAGTTAATGCAAATCGCATAAAACTGTTTGAAACATCATCTTCCATGTTTAAGTTTAGAATTCGTTGTGAAAAATATTTTATGTTCAATAATGTAACTTATTGGAAATCTGATACCAGATTATATTTGTGAGGAAGAATTATTTTTATTACCATTGGCTCACTTGAAAACGATCTGGTTATATTCTAGTTAACTCAATATAAACTAAAGTTTTAGTAAAACTAACTTCCCACTAAGAGATAATAATAAAATGATGCGGTTAGATTCAGGTTTCTTCCTTCTCTTTTGATTACAGATATCTAGATTTGGATCCCTTTACAATTATGTACAGATTTTATGTACATGCTGTGAGTTATTTAAATAATCTCAGATATCTTCAATTATTGACATCTTGATAAGTAATGTTAGCAATGAACTAATGGTTTTTTTACTTTTATTATTGTAGGTTTATTTAAGCTTAAAAATGAATATTTCTAATGTTTAGTGATGCTTTTGGTTATTCTAACGTCAAGGATTCTTAACTGTTAGATGAACGTCCTATTTATAAATCACATTAGTGGCTTGATGAACTCAGTAGCTCAGTGAATAATGCGTTTTTGTTTGGTGTGAAAGGTGCTGTGTTTGAGACCTACTCAATACTGCGATGCAGGTACATCTTGCCTAATCAGTGCCATGCAGTCGGAAAACGCTTCTTCAGTTCCATTACTATGGTTGACCGATACGTCCTAAGTGACTCTCAGTATTATTTCTGAAGAATTTTCGGCACAAACTGGGTAAAGTGAATTTAGAAGGGATAATAAGTATAAATAAGTTGTAATTAGACTTCACACTAGCATCTCACCAAATTTAGTCTTTCATGTAGACAACAACATATGCGAAATAAACTGTTCTGATCCTGCATCCATCCCCTAGTACTAGTTTCGGCCTAATGAACTGGTTAAAAATATATTATGTTTTATAGATCTTTAGAAACTTTAGAAACGAAATTTCTATCAGGAAACCTTTGAGGTTCATATATCATCATTGAACCTCAAAACTGCTTCATTATTGTTTTAAAGGGATTTCAAATCTCAGATGAGCATACTTTATTGGTATTTAGTTGAGTTTCAAGCAAAGCCACAATATATTTTATAGGCAGCTGGGTTGAGCGATCGTACATGATTTAAAGGTTGTCCTAAAAATGTATACTCAGAGTTGACCAGTAGAGAATTTTTTTTAATTGCAATACAGTCAACACATTAATGTTAATTGTACAAGGGATCAGTAGCATCTTTAACGTCTGAATTCCAGCTTTTATGCTATGAAACTAGAAAATATAGGATTGTATTGCATGGGAAACACAAGTTATTTCAGTTTGCAAGTACGTTTCGCTAATATGCCCTAAGAATCACATAACTTGGCACTTCGGTTATCCTACACTTATCATTAACCACATCACATCAATAAATAATCACTTTGACAAGTTGTCACCTAATCGATTCCAATCACCTCTAAGGACTAGTATAATATGACATCGATTACTCACTGTTCATTCATTTGTTAGTATGAATATTTAATTATTGGATTGTTTAAGTGTTAACATGTTGATTCAGTGGACCTCATAAAACAATACATTTGTTGCATAAAATTATCTAACCTTAGTGTGATTTAAATTTTATCCAGAAAAGGATACTTTATGTACATTTATTCTTGATATATTTACCTGGTATATTACTCATACTTACTTTGTATTACAGCTGCATCAAGATTACATAAAAATCAATATTCTACAAAACCTTACACTACCAATAATAAATCAAGAATTGGAAATTAAAACTTCTTTAACAACTGGCAAACAATATTTGACAAAATCCATAGAACTGAAATCATTATTTATCCTTTATTTATTACTTAAAAAGTTTGAAAGTATGTTTTGCATGAAATTGAAATCTAGGTAAGTTCAGTATGCTAAACTAATAATTGTAATTACGTCTCGTATTTGTTTAACCATGATGATCATGTTAGTTTTACGCATGGCAGATAGTACTAAAAGAATCTATTTAACTGTTTACCGAAATCTGTTTTTGATATTTTGTTCGGTTGAGATGGTAGAGAAAATTTGCAGCTCAAGTGGATGCGTATGGTGATGTTGTAGAGTTGAACAATGAAAGCTCCACAACCAAAACATTCAGCTCAGAGAAGGAAACCCCACCATAATTTTATTCAGCAAATGCAATGACTGTCACACTACAATTAATCACATAATTTACTGAAAGAAATGAAGTTCTAACAAACCCTATGACTGATGAGTGACTGATAAGATTCTACAATTGTCAAGTTATTGTTTCGCATGTCTGGCCAAATATGAATTTTCTAACAGATACATATCAAGGTATTGATTAGCGGTCACTGAACCAATTCTTCAATAAGTTTGTTCTCAGGAAATAGGAGTTTTTTCTCTTGCCTTTGTACTTACATTAAATTTGATTACTGTTTTCATTGACCACTGACTTCCATATTAGCCTGTAGGTAGAAAAAATTCGAATGAATAATATTTTTTATTGAAGCGATTCTATTTGCAGAATAATTAATTGGTCATAGATTTTATATTCATTCGTCAAATTTCTAAACTTTTATTTTAAATGCATTTAATATAATGACGTGTACGGCAAGCCAATGTGTACTATTTAGTCTTAATTTAACCTTCTGCGTTTATAATTGAAAAACATCAAAAGCATATAAAAAAAAATATCAATAATTGATCATTATCACTCAACACTAGGTGATCTGATTACAATTTATGACACATTTCATTTTAATCAGTATCACATACAGGTTACATTATTCTTCTGATCGTAGTGTTAGATTCTAGAAAAAAAAAGAAAAAAACAATGCATAAATTCAATGTCAACTGACATATACAATTAGTTAGTTTATTTATCTAATTTAAATTGAAGAAGATAATAATTGTCATTTCACTTTCCATGCAATCCTATTACCACCAATCATTTTGTTTATCTCAATTGTTTATCAATCAAGTTGAAAACTACTAGGATTACCAAACTGTTTACTATGAGAAGCTTTAAAAACAAAGAGAATGAATTCATTCATTGAGTTTTCTCCTTTTTTAACGTAAATATGTATTCTGTCAAATAATTGTTAATTATTGGTTACAATTATATATATATACTTTTTGTTGGATTTATATATAGTGAAGCACAAAAATTAATTGATTTTGACTGGTTTTCATGGTTCCGACCAGTTATTTCATATTGGATTCAACAATGTAATTATCAACTGTTATCGAATTTAGACAAGGGTATACAAAATGATCAGGTTAGTGAATCTGTTGCAGTATTCGACATAACATAAACATCAGCTAAATTTAAGCACTTGACTATGTTTAATGGTGAATTTCAAGTGAAATGCTTTACATCATAACAAAACATAAAGCAATTCAAATGACTAACATTTTTTTTATTACAAACTAGGAGAAAACCGCTTCGGTAACATGATTTATTCTGTTGGAAATTTTATTCTCCGTAATATGTGACGTTTAAA
The DNA here is from genome assembly GCA_944470395.2 of Schistosoma turkestanicum. Taxonomy (NCBI): domain Eukaryota; kingdom Metazoa; phylum Platyhelminthes; class Trematoda; order Strigeidida; family Schistosomatidae; genus Schistosoma; species Schistosoma turkestanicum. The sequence goes on along the minus strand of OX103979.1, from coordinate 30,302,883 downwards.
GCAATAAGTCGTTCTTAGTTTCATACTTATAAATCACAGATTTAAACCATTTGCGTGCTAATATAAACCAGATATTTTTATGAGGTTTGGTACGAGAATAAAACTCAGTTTTAAACTGCCTTTACAATGTCAAGATGCACTGATAAATAGGGACTATTGTCATCGAGTTATAAATAAATTCTAACCGCGATAGGATCATGAAGACTTCTGTTGATAATAATAATAATAATGATAATAATAATAATAATAATAGTAATAATAATAATGATAATATACTAAAACTGTACCTTACATCTTTTGAATATTTTCATGAAATATTTAGTTTCATTGTATTGGTTATTAGTATTGGCAAAAGGAGAATTTGCTGTATGGATTAAACTGATAAAATATAAAGACACTCATCTGTCATTTGAAGCTAATCTGCAGCTGAAAACATCAACTCACGGCTATTAAGCGACCAGTTAGCAATTAGTTCAAATGTGTGTCAATAACTCATTGTGAATTTTTGCTGTATTTCAGTATATTAGTGACGTTAGTTTCTCACCAAACTAAGGTTCAGTTCTATTAATATGAAACATTTGATAATGACTTCTATCATATCCTTGTGTGTGTTAAAACCTACAAGATATCCTATTCTTACCGGTCTACACTTATTTTCTGGTGATCTCGAGATGCATAGTCTTATGTTTTGTAAGGAAGGAAATATTTGACTAAAACTACGCATACTTCATGGATGTCTTGAAACTATTACAGACAAAACTTAAGGAAATAGAAAAAAGTGAATTATTTCTTGTATTATAAGGCAACATGGTTGTGTAGGTAACATTTTCATCTTACAAAACTGCAAACCTAAAGCATATTGACATCAAAAACCAATCCACATTAATATATGAGAAGAAACTGTATAAACGGTAGAAATTTAGAGTACAATAAAAACAGGATGAGAATGAAAACATACAAATAGTCACCTACAGATAATGTAACATTTGTGCAAGCAAAAATTCCACAGAACGTCCGAGAAATTTAACAAAAGTGTGTAGAATTGTTTTAGAGCTTTATATTGGCTCATTTACGTTCTGCAGTTCGGTAAGTAAACTTGTTTAAAGTCATTTGAATCATCTACTGTATTGTACTAAATAATCTGTTTTGTTTACAAGTACGTTATGTACGTTCAATTGTAGTAATCATTATTTGTTTTAAAAAACTCTGCAATTTACATTCACGATATGTATAGATAATTGCTATAAGCACCACCATCATAAATATATGTTTCAGCAGGTAGAGGGTTAATGTAGTACAAAGTAAGAGAGTAGTCTGTAACCGCAAAGATAATGTATATTTTTATGGCGTGATGGGTGTATTTGCCCTAAACAGGTAGTTCAGGATTTCCAGCATATAAAAGACTTCACCACTTCTTAATGAAGTAAAATCGTACGATGTTTGATAAGTTTTGGGTTACCATGTGCATGGCACAAAATGATAAGTCTCTTTGTATTAGCAAGACTTCTCTAGATAAGGGGTTCTTTCATTCTACTAATGAAACACTCACTGGTAATTATCTCCAGAGATATAGAAAAATATCAAACGCTTTCTATGTGTCCTGCAGTTAGGGTTTGATGTATAACTAATCAACTAATCTCTCTATATTGGGACGATCACATAAAAGCTGTCGGTTAGCCAATTGGTAATAATCACAGAATATGAATTTTTATGTTCAGGCACTAATGTATCGTCCTATTAACCAGTTCCGTGGGCATTTCACCGATTAATCTTGGTCTCCAGGTGTAAAAATCAAAGCTGTGGTAAAAGAACCAGATTTCACAGTTTTGAACACACATCTTGTTGACATTACCTTTTTACCAGTTTTTTTTTAACTAGAACAACAGTTTTTTCCAACACAAACTCTATTTGAGCCTTTTTGAAAGGGATATCTTGTCGAATTTCTCTTTCTATGATAAATATCTAGCCATAGGAGTTTTACCTTTATAATAATGACATGAATCTATCCAGTTGATAATATACAATGCTCGTATAGACTACGTGTTTGTGTTAAAGTAATAAAAATTTTCTATCTTGACAGTTCGAGTCTATGATGAAGCGAATTTTATTTCAAATTAAGATTTGGTTGAAATAGTGTAGTATACGGTCATTGATGGTGTTTTTTACTCGAAGCTTTAACTGCCAAAAGAAAATACTTTCTAAGTTTGCATGAAACCAGTATTTTTTTATTTATCTCAGTTAATTCATGAATAAAAGAAAGGAAACTTATCGAAAATAGATCACGTTTAGCTGATAGAACCAAAGGCATCAGACGTACCCGATCGTCTTACACGTATTTTACTAGTTGATCAGTTTCGCTCATTGAAAATATGCTCTTCAAATCACCATAGTAATAAATAAAATAGGATGACCTGAATCAATTATTTGTTAGTTCAGTAACATTCTATCGTACCAATACATTAAACTCATAAAAGTTTAGATTTTGTAAAATGTTTTGCATTAGGTATATATACGAAATGTGACTAATGATCTTCTTACAAATCGAACTAACTTTCGCCGGATATACATTACCAGAAACATAATTTTAAATGTTAAACTCAATTGCAAACTAATTATCATCTGATAACAATCATTATCTAAATTAGTTTAGTTTTCACCAAATTATATATCTAGCTCATTATTTCATAGGACTTTTTGGATGAAATTATCGAACACATTTTGTTAAGCATTGTAATTATATTCAAGTCATGAAGCCATATTTGTTATTTTAATAAAATTCTTTCAACAGTTAAGTCATGTAATATATGTGAAAATAAACTTCGTTTTGTAAACATGAAACTATGAGACATTAATTAAGTTTGACGTAAGTCGGTCAATCGATTCCAGTTCTTACATTATTTAAATGATAATTTATCAATGTAAAAAACAATATCCTTTTTTAAAATTTTGAAACATAAGAGAATTACATTCTAAAGAGTCTGGCATACCAGTTATTAATTTCATTTGGTTAAAATAATAACTGATCTACTTGCTTAAGCCTATTGCTCCCAATGGAGCATAGGGCGCTGACCACTGTCCTGAGCCTACCTTTCTATTTCTGTTCAATGTTTGTTCATTCTTCACATATCTTTCTCTATTTCTCGGAGTAATGTGCTCCTTGAACGCCCTACTTTCCTTTGACTTGGAGGGTTCCAAGTGAGGGCTTGTCTTGTGACTCCTCAGTGTATGTCCTATCCACTTCCAGCTCCTCTTCCTGACTTTTTTTTCCTCTGGACGCTCGTTTTTCCTCTCCAACAGTAGGTTGTTGCTGATGGATTCTGGCTAACGGATTCGAAGTTTTTGCGTAGAAAACTGTTAAACAATAATTGTATCTCCTAGATGATGTCTTTGGTAGTCTTCCAAGTTTCCGCCCAGTCCAGTAGAATTGCCCCGACATTTTTATTGAAAATTCTGATTTCGGTGTTGGCTGAAAGTCGTTTGCATTTCCAGATGTCGTTTACTTTTAGAAATGCTTGTCGGTGATACTGCCCAGATATGTAAATGTTTTTGCATCTTCCAAAGCTTCTCCATCAAGTGTGATTCGGTTGATGCATGTTGTGTTGTATCGGAGGATCTTGCTTTTTCCTCGTTGTATGTTGAAACCTACTGTTGCAGAAGCTGCCTCTACATCGGCCGTCTCTAGCTGCATTTGTTGCCCTGTGCGTGATAGAATAGCCGGATCATCTGAGAGGTCCAAGTCGTCTAGCTGCCTCCGAACTGTCCATTGTATTTCTTACTTCCCCTGAGATGTTGAGGTTCTCAAAGTTGGGCATGTACGAAGGCCTTCATTCTGTCCAACAATACCCCGTTGAAGACTTTGCCTGGTATTGAGAGAAGAGTGATGATGATGTAGTTCTCACATTTGTTGAGATCTCCTTTCTTTGGTATTTCGATGAGGTATCCTTCTTTCCAGTCTGTTGGGACCAGTTCTTCATCATAAATCTTGTAGAGAGAGTGTGGATTATTTTTGCAGTTACTGCTACGTCTGCTTTCATTGCCTCTGCTGGAATTTTGTCTGGTCTTGCTGCTCTGCCGTTCTTGATTAGTCTGATGGCCATACTGATCTCTTCATTTGTTGTTGGGCCAACATTTATTTGGACGTCTATTGGTGCTGCTTCGATGTTGAATGTGTTCAGAGAGGCCGATCGATTCAAGAGTTTCTTAAAGTGCCCTACCCACCTGTTCGCTGTTCTTGAATGTCAGTGACTACTTTGCCTTCCTTGATTTTCCTTGTTCGTTTTGGTCTACGATACTTTCCAAAGAGCTCCTTTATTGTATCATACATTTGTCTCATATTTCCTTCTCATGCAGCCTTATCCGCCGTCATTTCTAGATCTTCCAAATATTTCCATGATAGTTTCCTTTTCGTTGAGTAGACCGTGCAAGGCCTGGAACATATTTCTGGTAGATAGATAGATAGATACAACGCATAACTTCGTACGTAAGTACATCAGTTTAGGTTGCCATACCACATCAGCACAGAGGCGCAACTGTCAGTTCAAATCCAAGAGTGATAGCGATAGTAGAAGTATTATCAGTAAAGAGTGAAGATATGGTTCGCGAAGTATAATTCAGTGCGATAAATTTAGAAGGAGAAAGGTAGAGATTATGAGGAATTCAGAAGGTTAAAATTAGAGGTAACACAAAGAGTGGATGCACGTGAGCCATTGCAAACGATTTTGAGCTATTTCGTTCAAGGTCTCTAACCATCGGTGACTATCGTCTTGCGGGCTCCAACCAGGTAGCCTACATCTACCAACATGACTCAGTCCACTTGTCAGTGACTTCATGGATTTGTGCCATGTTTTGGATTGGCCGCCCCTAGCTTTCTTCCAATCTACTCCTACACTGCAAAACATAGCTCGTCGAGGCAGTCGGTGGTTAGGCATACGTAACACATGTCCCAACCACCTCAACTGATGAAGTTTCACAACTTCATCTATTGTTTTGCCATCCCTAACTAGAACTCGTTTCCTAACGAAGGCATTGCTTACACGGTTGTCCCATGATACACGAGCAATGCTTTGGAGACATCGACGATCGAAGACTAGTAACCTACGGAAATCTTCTACTCTTAGCGGCCAAGCTTCGCATCCGTACAATAGGACGGAGCGAACTGCTGCACAGTACACTCGTCCTTTAGTCAGCAAACGGATATCTCACTTACACCATAAATGAAGCAGGTTGGCAAAAGCCAGTCGAGCCTTCTGTATCCGTGCTGAGATTCCGTCAGTCAGCAGGCCATCGGCACCGATGAGACTCCCCAGGTAAGTGAAGCGGTCTACACGTTCGACTACTTCACTCCCTATCACTAGTTCAGGTGCCGATGCAACCCAATCTTGAAACAACATTTTGCATTTCGAGGCGGAAAACCGCATCCCGAACATGCTTGCATTGTTGCTTAGGGTAGTCAGAAGACTCTGTATTTTGTCAGCATCTTCACCAAGTAGGACTATGTCATCGGCATATTCTAAGTCAATAAGCGAGCCACCTGGTAACAGGTCTACTCCTGAAAATTCAGACGAGGATAAGGTTATTTCTAGGAGCATGTCTATGACAAAATTGAACAAGAATGGAGAAAGTGGACATCCCTGACGGACACCACTTGAAGTAAAGAATGCCGGTGACAGTTTGCCATAAGCTCACACTCGACCAGTGGTGTTCGAGTAGAGAGCTTGTATATGATTAATGTACTTCTTTGGTACACCTTTCAATGACAGGCACTGCCACAAACCTCGCGATCCACTGAGTCAAATGCCGTTTTCAGGTCCAGGAAGACAACTATTGTAGGACGCCTAAATGTGTGTCTGTGTTCCAGGACCTGTCGTAGTGTGAAAATGTGGTCTATACAACCACGTCCAGGTCGAAAACCAGCCAGGTTTTCTCGGGTCTGCTGTTCAATAGCACTAGTAAGACGTCTAAGTATAATTGAGGCTAACAATTTAGAAACTATATTAGTTAGACTTATTCCTCTGTGATTGTCACAAGAAGACTTGTGTCCCTTCTTATAAATTGGGTCAATCAGTGATTGAGACCAGTCAGATGGTATTGTGTCCAGTTCCCGCACTCTGCCTAATATTTCAGTCAATCTAGCTGCTAAAGCTGGACCACCATCCTTAAAAATCTCAGGGGTAAGCCTATCAGGACCTGACTTCGTTCTTCATTATGTTCAGAGTCAGGTGGGATGAGTTTTCGAGCATCCATCGGTCCGGTGGATGCTACAGAGATACACAGCTTCATTCTAGGCTTATGGTAAACCTCACTAGCAGATTTCACTGCTGTTTCCACAGTCTTCTTGATATCATTCCAACCTGCCTCCGGATGGCAGTCGCTTATATGGTCGCCTAACTCTTTTTCTAGTTGTTTCTGAAATATATTCTTCGCCTAATTATCATTAAGTAAAACCTTAAGAGGCTTCCTTACGGTGTCTTTCCTACGTCCAGTAAGCCTCAAACAAATACGTGCTCGCACAAGAGCATGATCTGAATCTAAACATGTGCCTCAGAACGAGCGACAGTCCTCTATCGAACCTCTCCATCGGTGGCTGATGGCAATGCTATCTAGTTGGGTCCAACGTTGAGACGACTTTGGGGGTCGCCAGGTCAATAGATGTTTTTCCTTATGCCTAAAGTTAGTGTTTGTTAGAAATAGTTGGTTATCTGTGCATACTTGCAACAGACGGTCACCATTGTCTGTTCTCTGAGCCACGACACCATAACATCCACCTAGGCTGATTAGTGTCGGTCTTAGAGACCTGGAAGTGTGACTGCAGAGCCCGAGGGACAACTTCTTGAGGCCGGTCACACACAGCCTTTTTATGAGAGATTTTTTGAGTATTAGCTCCGCTCTTGAAAGCCCTTATTGGGCAGCCCTTAACGCCGGAGACGAAAATCCGTGAGGTAGGATGAGGTGTGACATTTTTAGGGCCGACCTTTTCTAACCCTTACTTCCTTGTGAGAAGGCAGCATTGCTGCAGATGCTGGTTGTCCGAGGGAAACACCTTAGTGCTGTCACACCCCTCTGCAGTTAGCAGTACGACTTCGCTCTCAGACCTGGAGTAGCTGCTTTTAATCTGATCGTTCTCCAGTCGACCTGTCTGGCATGGTAGAACCTTCAGTAACATATGTTCCAGACACTATAGCTCTGTTAGGTCATCACGATAGGCAAGCTCAACCACCACGTCAAGGTAGCAGCTTCGGTCGGATACCTATTGCTAAGAGCTATCTCGAATTCGTTGAGCTCTCTAGTATCCCGAACAAAGGTCTTATTTTGGTGGTGTTTCGTTCTCTTGGCTGGATGTTTTGGTTATGGAGATTTCATTGTTCTTGTGAACAATATCATCCGCACAAACTGTAGTTGGAAGTGAAGTATTTGAATTTCTCCACGTTTGACCTGTAGCTTGTTCTGCTAACCTCGATATTGATTGGCTGCTATTTCCCTTAAACCTGCCGTTGTTTGCACCTTTTTTTGATTGTATCCCCCTTTCGATCTGCTTCTTAATTCTGTGTCACCTATGATTTTTCTGATTGGTCGATAAACTAGGTCAATGTCGATGTCTTTGTTGATTGCTGATCGACGTAAGTGCTAAGCTTCTGAAAATTCTCTAATGTTCTTTGTCCTCCCCCTATCCAGTATTTTCACATTGTCCCAATCAAATGTATGCACATAATTATCCGTATGTATTGGTATAAACGAAGAATTATTGTGGCGCTTGACTGCTAATTGGTGTTCATGCAAAGGAAGCTGGAGAGGTCGTCCACTTTGTCCTATGTCGTGTTTTTCAGGTGAAATTCATGCAGCTTTATGTAAGAGTTTATGTGGGAATATTGTGCCACCTATGACCACCTTGTTGTGGACACACTTAGGTTTACAAATATTTCACCATTTTCGTTCCTTCTTTCCAATATATTTCGTCCAATGATGTCCTCATGTTCAGTGTTGTCCATGCCAACCTTGGCTTTTAAATCTCCCATCAAATTGTTAAGTCCTTATCTGAGCATTTCTCGAAAATTGACTGAAGCCTCGCGTAGACTCGATCTTTAATGTCTACTTTTGATTTGAATTTCAAATTGATAGTTCTGCTAATCTAATCGTCGTCAGCCTTCTATAAATTGAGTGTATATCTACATCATCTACAATCCGAAAGTGATATACTTATGACATTTAGATTGTTTGAGTTATAACTGAACATGTCATAAATGGATCATACGGAATGATTGTTGGTATTCTATCCCAAGAAATGATTACAGGTTATTTCTCATTGCCTGTAATGGTAACATTTGTTGTTCTTTATGGTTCTACTTGATGCAGTGTGCCAATTATTTATCTGAATAAATGATTTGATAGTTGCATGACACAAACAAATTTCCCATTAAGATAATACATTGCACGAATTGTAGTTATATAAATAGAGCTTTTTCTATAATCTCTATAATTACGATTTGTGACTGAGTAAATAATGCTATGCTACTTCTTAAGCGTGAAATTACTATTTTAAATGTGAGTTCATAGTTTATTATAAGTGAAACGATAATATTGCATATCTTTAATGTATTTTTGATATGACACTAGCTAAGCACAGATTATTCCTTCAACAACTTGTTGCTTCTATTAAACTTTCATTATTTACATTTCGGAATGTAAACTAATTTTATAACGAATCACAATTAACTAGTGAAATTAAATCATGTACAAGTGTTTGATGAAATAATTATCAATATACGACAGAAAACATAGTTGATAACAATGAATATACAGTGAAAAACGGTTGGATAGTTTTAAATCTAGAAATAAGATTTTGGTATCCATCATAGTTGTCACCCTAACCAAAAGCTTAGTAAATGAAATCAGTAGATGGTCTAATCCGAACACATCGTGATCACGTTGACAGTGAACTTCCAAATGACAGACAAAGTAGTTTTGCGATTCTGTTGCACGTGTAGAATGCCTCAACTGAAGTTGGTAAGTTTACAAATAAACAATACTTGGATCAAGCAACTATAACTATATTCATGTTTTAAAAAATACGATAATATAAAGGCTATCAAATGATATTCCCTAGTTATGCAAATTTATTTAAATGTAAGAATCAATCAGTAGTAAGATTAATTATTAAAAAATAGGGCTACTTACGATATCTGTGATTAAGATTGATGCAGAATGAGTAAATGAGATTACTGAAACGTCTTTATTGATATATTTCAAAGAAAATAAACCTTTAAGAATTCCATTATGTGTAATCATTTATGTAAAGTATTATTCTAACTGAAAACTAGCACTCACACATGAATTAATAACTAATAATGAAAACCTTCAAAATTCTTGTTACATTCAATCAACATATGAGATATTAACCAACGGTAAGTAAAAAAAATAATTCATAAATCACATTTGACAATTTGAATTGTTATGACAGTTTGAATAGAATGCATAAATTACTTCGAATGCCATAATCTTCTGTAATTATAATGACAGTTGACTCGGTAGTTTAGGAAAATTTATAATTAAATTTATTAATCATTAAATCCTGAAAATCTTGTTTTCAGTAAACAATCACTGATGTATGTTTAATCCAATAAACAGATTCACTTAAAACACAATACATTAAAGTATACGCAAACAATTGTTGATAAGATTTTAACTTTGAATTACATAAAATTATAATGATGTCTGTAATAATTTTTATTAGGAGTTTTACAAATGCTACATTCTTGCTTACTTTCAAAATCCGATTTTTATGACTAGTGAAATTTTACAGGTTAAAATATTCCCATCTGCTTAGCCTCCAGATTAGTATGTTGTTAATTTGTAACCGGTTTAGTATAGTTCTGGTTATCTAAGTATTTAAACTACAATATATGAAGTTTACTGCTTAGATCTATGATTTCACAGGTAGATTTTTGAATTAGCTCTCATTCTTACTCAATTGAACAGTAACTACCAGAAGAGAGATACTAAATCATATCTATGTAGACTTTCTATAGATTGGATAACTGATTAAACTGTTATGTTTTTTATCTTAAACGGAAAGCTTTTCATTCACTTGAAAGACTAACTTACTTTTGAAGTTCTCTGATAAATGGTTTGCACCTTCAGATACGCTATTTACGACCGTGAACTCATTCATGTATACAACTAAACTTTTAGTTGTGACTGATCACAGAGTTGATATCACAGCATCCTTTTGCAGCGTTTTATAATCAAGCACTCAGTCCTATGGTGGAGGTTTATTAAAACTTCTACCATAGTGAGTTTGTTGATTTATAAATAGTTTGTTCTAACTTTCAGCCTAACTAGATAATATCGATTTAATATTGAGAATGGTTAGATCCATATTGTTTTACTATCTTCACATTTAAATAGTCTGATGTTTTAGTCTTTGCATAAACACTTTTTAGAAAATCGATACATGATAAGATTTCCTCTATATATATCATGTTAATATTCAATATATTTCTGAAACATTTAGCCTTCTCGCTGCGTCGCCTAAATTTATTATTAACTCATCTGCAGAATTGAACCATTCATATGTTGATGATACAGACTCTGACTGATAAGTCTCTTTTGTGGTATATGCATTCTGAGAGAATTTTATAACGAAAGACAGTGGGTTCTAATCTCCAAATGAGTAGCAACACTGGGTTGTAGATATGTCCAGCTGATGAGTCTTGACTGAGATTAAACGTTGATCCTGAATTTCGCTAAAAGCCGACGTCGATAGCCTATCCTCTTACTTTCATACATATAAGCATAGAGTGATTGTGTCGTTACAATCACCGCTCTACACTTTTCAGTCAGCTGTTTATTTTCTTACTTAATATTTAAATTTTATTCAGAAATGTTTATTGGTAACTGAGGTACCGGATATTATAAAAAAACGATTTTCTTTGAGAGATTTATGTTTTCATTTGTTTTGTTTTAATTGATGAGTGATCAATAAAATGAGATGTACATTAAAAGTTCAAATTAAATTTTCTGCAGAATAGTTGAACAAAGCAAATTTTCTAATTTGTGATAATTTCTTAAGTACGAAGTAATGAAAGTAGAGAAATAATAAACATTTATTTATTCAACTCACTGGTTTATCAAGATTTAATTCAGTCTGAAGTTAAGTCAGTCAAGGCTTAATATTGACTAAAATACCAGTGAAAACCTTTGAATAATCCATAGATTTTCTATCTTAAAATAAAACTTCTAGACAATTCCCATTTCATGACTCTACAAAGTATAGAACTAGGAATTTTAAATTGTCAGAGTAGAACTGTTAGATTATGAAGTGAGAATGGAATGGTGTAAAAATTTTAATCGAATAGATTTGCGATTCAGCATGTTATTATTTTTTAACCAAAGGCGGTTAACGTGCTGCGACTTGTAACATGTATACACACATAATTATTATTATTATTATTATTGCCGAATCCAAAGATTATAGGGCTTCATGTAAACAACAATTTAGTATGTTGATGTTAAAGACTACAAACCAGTTAATATTAGCAAAAGTTAGAATATTTTGCAGCTATTGTATGTTTTATTTGTTCAAATCGAATATTTAACTGTAAACTGATACATGATTTCAGTCATTAGCTGAAGTAGCAATGTATCATTGTGTATTCATACGTTCTACAAAATTAGTAACATAACATTCTAGGACTGAGAACCTATTTTTATTTTCTTCTACTTATTTTCGCCTTGATTTATCTAATCTGTTACAGTGATTTAAACTTTGAACCTACATGTCAAACTCTATTTAACTGAAAAATAAATCTCTTCATTGGCTTATTTGTATATGGCATTAGTTCGGTGATAACAAACTATAAAACAACGAAATAACTGTAATGAGTCCCTGTAATTACACAGATTATTAAAATAAATAAAACTATATTATTATTTGATTAAAAGATATCTATAAACCTTTAAAAAAAAGTATCCCGATTTTCATTCCGTTCAATATTTTTTAAAAATAACACAGTAAATCCTAGTTGAAATCCTTAGACAAACTAGAAATCACAATTATATATACATAAAGGATTAGACTAGTGTTTAGAAATGTGTTTGTAAAAATAGAAATTCAATTTTCATTTACATTGGTTATTTTCAACTTCCCATTGATATTTGGGACTGTAATTGATTAAGTCTGCTTGGCATATTGGCATCCTGTGTGTAAAATTCAAATGTATAAATAAACACGAGAATTTGAAAAATATTTGAAAATATTTAAGGTTTGGAAATAAGGCATCGTTGCCTGCGAAAAAAGAATTGCGACCGCTTAATCACTTTAGTTGTAAACTAGATTCCCATAAAATTCACCCATTCTTTAATCAATCTACACAAGTTCAATATAAAATATTATTTTCTTTTGATAGTGTAGTATAAGGCTAGAGATTTTATTGTTCATCCTATAAACAGCTTTGTTTCTCATATAAGTACTGTAAAATAGTTGATAGCAGAAATATCTAAATTCTCATTCATACATTTAGCAATGCTTTTATGCCACTGAAGAAAATTTATTTTTACTGTTTAGAACTTTAGGAAACCAGCTAATTTTTCGATTGCCAAGTATAAAACAGCTTACTTGATGTTTAATTAATTTAGTTATTAGTAGTTGATGTATGGTTTTTACCACTGTAACTGGAGTTTTATCGGCTAGTTCACTATAATAGGCCATTGAACCATTGCTTCACTGGACATCACTATTGATAAAGGTTGAGGTTAGATATTTAACTTTTGTTTAATATAAATCTTACTTTACACTAAAGAATGAAGTCTACATTATTCAGACTTTCAGTTTGAGACTCTCTTTGGTGTTATTCATTCGATGCTTATATTAATAACAAGGATTCTTTCACACTTAAATTAATTTTACAATATTCTGGGAATACATAATCAGTGAAATTATTTTCATCGATGCATAACATGTGTTGTCAAATGAGTGAAGAAGAGCTTTTGTGGACTAATGAATTTCAACCATGTTTGGCATAGTTAATGTTATATTATCTCACAATATCCAAAATTGGTTGAAGTTAAACATTAACATCATCAAATGTGGACTAAACACTAATGAAGTTGATTGTTCACGTGTGAAACCAGATATCCTAGGTTCCATAGACAGTGGTTTGTTGGTGGATGCGCTTTGCTAAAGAGTTATTTTCATGCTGGTTTTCAATTGAGATCTAGCTAAGTTCATATCGTGATTTACATTGTAAAAATAGACAAATTTTGACGAAACGAAAAATTATAATTTTTTCGAATAAAATACAAAGTTAGCCATCACAATTATGTGTCTTTTCGTCTCTGTTAAATAAATTTTTTATTCATTAAAGACTGATAAATAAAACCATCATTATTTTTAATTTATTTATAAGATGACTTAATCATTATAAATGTACAAATGTCTGTCGATTATATTGTACTGATAGAATTTGAATTCAAATCTGTAACATTCGATTGCTAGATATGCGTAAAGTTATTTCTTGATATAAATTGATAAGAAACATTTGTGACTGGAATTTTATTCTTCTTATATATATATATATATATATATATATATATATATATATATATATATATATATATATATATATATATATATATATATGTATATATAGATATATAATATTTCAGGACATGACCCAAAAGTTAAAAACATTATAATTAATTCATATAACTAGTCAGTTATGAAGAAAATCTCATTTGATTGAATAAGAAATTTATTTTAATGGAATAGCAAAAAAAATAAAATTAAATATTAGTTTTCCTTAGTTAAAAGTTCATGATGTTTACGAACTTTAAAAATTATTATCATTATTATTATTATTGTTTACAATTTCTAACCGTTTTCTAATCATACTCTTATGTAGATTATTTAAGTTCTTCTTCTCTTCGACAGTGAATAGTTAGTTAGTTAGTTAGTTAGTTAGAAGCTTATAATTTATCAAAGTTCAGAAAAATGGTTCTATTTTATTTTATTAAAGAAAAAGGCTGTTCATTTATCTGCCAGTTGTATCTTTTCTTTTCTCGAATAAATAACCTAAAAAACTACCATATTTGTATGAAAATAAGTCTGAACATGTCAGTTTGACCATTGATTGTTTTATGCGAAATTATGATGATACCATTATGTAATTATCGGGCAAAGATTTGACAGTTGATGTTTAAAATTTTCGGTAGATATTTAAGTAGGAATTTGAAATCCTTCGGTAGCTTTCATGATTATAACCTCATAGCATTCTCTAGAGTTGTGCATTAATGATAAATAATATCAATGCGTTTCACAACTTATTACTCCTCAGAAAAAGCATAAACTCTCATAAGAAAACTCCTAGTAACTTTGTTATGGAAGCTGTACACAGCCGAACCTCTGTGCATATGGATGGTTGTGTTTCTAAGATTTTTAAAACTTTTACTAAGTACTCATAGGAGCCTGTTACATATGTGTAAAACATGATATGTTCTCGGTTATGTTAACAACAACTCTCTGACTGATCCTTTATTTTATACATTTCACTGGTCACTTATATCTTTATCAGTGTATTTCAAATTATTTACATAATTATTGTTCTTTATCTATTCGCTATGATGTTGTTGAATAAGTTTTGCGTTCGTTAGTAATTTAACTTTTGATTTCTAAATCAAAATTGTTTTTTTGCATGATTTTTCGCTTTCTATACAGTAATCTGATGAATTTTTCGTTATTAACAAGCATAATATGGAGTATCACTTTGAATAATGTTATTTACAATTAGAAAGTGCACATTTTTTTTCAACATAAAAACAACTTAAGTTAATCACAACGCTGAAGTGATATTTTTCTCTTGCTTAAATGCTTGGTTTCAATGTCATTACAAGACATACATTCAATGATACATGATTGCCGAAAGTCCATCGGGTGTGATGTTATCCATGTTTTATTCCTTGTTCAAAAAAATAATGAATAAAAAACACGATAACATTATGATTAAATTTTGGTTGACAATTGAATTTTGTTTAATTTTTCATTTGTAAAACAAACTTTAGCTTACTCCATCCAATGAACCGTTAATCAATTTTCTACCAAATGAAATTAACAAGGAAACATATTTTGGTTTGTATTCATTTTCAAGTTTATCCATCATAAATAATATGACAAGATTCATGTGTACATGGATGTTGATCGATTGGCCAGATGAACAAACTAAGTATAATTATATTATCGAAATTGTTCAAGTAGGATGAGTTGATTGTGTCTTTTTTAATTGATATGAATAAATTTACATAAAATTTGTTTCAAATAAGTGCTGACATTGAATGATGAGAGTTTTTTTTTAAAAAGTAGAATAGATGGATTAGTGAATTTCACGATGTTGCAGTGGATAGACGAAGTGGAATGGGCGCATTTCACAGTATCATAAACTGCTTAATCTTTTCACAGAAAAGAAATTAATTGAAATCTTTTTCTTTGAAATGATTGTTGAATGAGTTATTTTATGGACAGGAACAGTGATAGGGATGCCTTACTAACATTAATAGATCGGTTATTATTATGTGAGATTTGTATTATTGCCATTGCGTTGTATATTTCCTTAAGAATATGTTTCTGTCTACTGATATGGACTATTCTGACTTAATGCTCTCATCGAACTTCTTGACGAGGCTGATCTGGGTTGCAATAAAGTATTTATCTGTTAAAGTAATGGCTATGTTAACGAGCCAAGTAAAAAGGGCATCAAACTCAAATAACTTGTTGTACAATAGACTTATAATTGTAACCTGCATAATACTTACATCAGATTGAAGAAATTAAATTTCACTAAGTGAATACTTTGAATACTGTTTCTCAACAAAGTGTGCAAAAACGCAACTATTGTAATTATTTCATTTAACTAACTACTAGTTATCAATAATTATCTGTTCAGGTAATAGAAAGATGCAATATTTTTTAAATGGTATAATTTGATCACCACAAGGTAACATTTTGTTACAAAACTTAATAGATCTTGTTATCGAATCCGTAGTAAAAGTCAATAGCATGCACAATATTATAACTGGCATTCATGAGGCCCTAGTGAATAATACAAAAACTCATTTTTTACATACGTAAGACTAAAATAAATAAACATACACGAAAATATATGCATGCAAACAACTAGAAAACAGAGACTGAAGCAGAAAAATCGGTTTTTGCATAATTATTTCAAATAATAATAATAATAATAATAATAATAATAATAATAATAATTTCAATCTTTTCGATAGCATTGTTGCATATTCCGTGTGCACGTGGGTATATTTCAAAATTTTAAATGTTGATTTAAGCTAACTGATTTTCTTTGTGTAGATGGTCTTTAATTAAGTGCAAATATATTTAAAATTGATTATTCTTTTAAGAATGATTCAATCGAACTGAATTTCAAAGCGCACTTGACTGATGTGCTTGTTTAAGTAACTAGTTTTTAAAATAATTGTAGACTCCGTTTAATGATAGTTATTTGCATCTTCCGTATATTTTATTGATGTCAGCAACAGTGCTCGTTGAAGAATAAGACTGGTGTGCAGAAAACTGATAAGAAACTCAAAGCTCTCACAGAAATAACATTTATTATCAATTTTGCAAGTTCCTGATTCTAATTGTGTTAAATAACATGCTAAGTCCTAAGCGTCTGCCTATTGAGGAAAATATATACATATTATTATTTTTCACAGTTGGACTACTAACACGTATATAAGTAGTTATACTAGTGTTGCCGATAATGTAAGCAATTTAAAATTCACTTTGTTAAACATACTTTAGATTGCGTGTGAAGTTACCGTATCCTATGCAAAACAGCTGCATGAAAAATTACGTCTGCAAGGATATTGTGATGAAGAAGGGCAGTTTGACATTTCAACCTCAGTGAGTTGTTGCTTATTTTTTTTTAAAGATGATACCTTAACCCGGTGATATTTTATTTTATCATAAACTGTTGTGCAGATCTTTTTCCTTTAATCCTCTCTGATTATTAATGCAGTGCATAGAGATGAAGAACGACAAAAACCGTCAAATATGTTTCATGGTCTGTAAATTACTAATGTTATAGTTCATTTTCACGCCCATTACCCCCAATAGAGCATAGGCCACACACAAGACGTAGTTATTCGCTATATTATATATACAGAAACTGGATAAAAAATTGTATAACTATTGTTCATTATCTAATATAACTGATAGTATTTTTGGGATTTTCAGCGTATGAAGTATATATCTTGCTAAACTTAGGGAAATTAGCAGCATAATGAATATATCGTCACTGTATAATTGAATTACTTTTCTGTCTCTGAACAGTCTATTTTCACTCATTTATAAGATTTTGTCTACTCACTAAGTTTTTCACGTTGTAACAAACAAACATTCATCTTATAATCAACTTTTATTAATTAATTCAATTTTATTACTCTACAAATAGTCGTGTTATTCTATCGAGTAAAAAGTTAAAATGTCTTTTCAAGTGTCTGTGATATATTTCGAATAGTTTGAACAACAGTTCGTGATGATAATGCTAACTGCAGATCATGTCCAGTTGTTTTTCAAAGAAGGACATGTAATAACACCGTTAAAGTTCATGCATGATCAATTCCATACGTATTCATCACTGGCCATTTTTATTTTATTTTCATATATCAATACAGCTCTCTATTGGATTAAACAATTTGGAATTGATTTCAAAATTTGTTCAATGGATTCTGATATTTTTAAATATACAAACTCCTTGGCCACCTGATAATAAAAATATCCTCTCCAATATTTCTAATACTAACAACACCGGTAGTAGTTGTAGCACAATAATCAGCAAAACTAACCCTACTGAATACAAAAATGATGGCAACATTAGCAACGCTGCTGATACTTTAATTGCAAAGAGTAAATCTACTGATCATCATGAAGTTAAAATTCCCTATCAACATTTAGAAACTTTAAAGTGTCTTCAGTATAAAAGCTACTGTGAACTCATTCGTGTATTAAACAGAACAATATATCGTATGAATGCTAAAGTAAGTATGAAAATACAAGTTAGTTAACATTGTCATGAGTAAGTTTTTCCAATGGATAAGTTTTTACTTTGTTTAAAAACAATCGCATATTAGTGTTATCTGATACAGTTTGTTGTATTTGGTCAACTGTATCTAGACTATCTTTTTCCTAATTACATTTTAACCTTGATCACAGCTGTTTAATAACAAGGTTATCAGTGTTGAACGGTGTGAAAAGTAAAGTTGCATTGTACATTTTAATGAGAGTATTTCTTTAAAAAAGATTATATGGTATGAAATTCACATATGAACTACTCCAATACGTAGTTTAATGTTTTCAGCTTCAAAAGGTTATAAAATGCATGTATCAACTCCTGAACTCAGTTTTCTGCTTAGTTCATTTAAGATGAACTGTACATGGCTTTAAGTATCAACCTTTCCTTTCTAATTTGCTGTAACTTCTATAATGTTATTTCAAATTCAAGTGAATTTGTATCTGTTATATATTCACTTCTATTTAGGAAGTAAACATATTTTTATTGCTCTATATTTATTGCTTTCCTTTAAAGATGAGACCAGAAATCAGAAAAAATGTCTTTCATTTATGTTGGAGTCTACGATCAACGCCAGTTGATAAAGTGGGTAACTTCAAAAATGTCTATAACATATTTTATTGATAGATGAATGATAGTGAAAAAAAATCATATGTAATTGGCCTTGCATATCCAAATACTTTGCATTTATTAATTTGTAAACATGTGCATACTGTTCTCTAGTCAGTCATCGTGTATTAATGATCTTAGTATTAGCATCAACCATCTTTTATTGATTCGTTTGAAGTTTTGATGATTATTCTAAATAGTATGCAGTTAACGCGCAAAATAAGATTTTGTGAATGACTGAAAACAGTCTGTAATCAATTTTAAGAGGACCGTTTGCGTTTTTAATATCTTGTCTACTAGACATGCTGTCAACTTACAGAAAATGAATGCTCTTCTATAAATTCAAAGCTTTAATATCAAAGTTACCGACGTCAATAACTAAGTAATACAATTAACCTTTATAGACTAATGAGAAATATAAGGATGAAATATGTAATAAGTTAAGTTTTCATTATTCTTATGAACAACATCATCAGCACGAAGTTCAGGCAGAAGTGAGGTGTTTAAATTTCTACACAAATAAGGTTGATAACAACCAGCCAAGATCGAGGTCAGTAGGGCAGATTACGAGAAATTCGGACTTCTTACTTCTACCTGAAGTTTGTATTGATGATGTTGTTCAGAATAACAATCGAAGCTGCACATCCAAACCATCTAGCTTAGAGAACGAAATTCGGCCATAAGTTTCTGCGTTTCTGAGTGTGAAACCAAGCAGTTGGCTTCTGAATTACCCTGATATTCATTAATTTTAGATGGTAGAATTTCGTTTTGACAAGTTATAAGATTGAAATAACGAGGAATCGACAAGCAGGTTAAGATAGTTGTAATTTATGAATTCATCTAGTAACAATCAGTCGATGAAGGGGTTGTAGTTTAACCTAACGAATTAGTTAAGAGGAAAACAAAGAAGCGCATACATAAAAAGTCACTTATGAACACAGCCAAATTTAAATGAGCTTAAACGGATAAGTTGAAAGACTGTAAAATAACTGGAAAGCCTACCTCTACGTACAGTAAACTTTGACGGTTTTGTCCAGCACAAAATTTAAACCCAAATAATTAAGTTGTTTAGCTCAGACAAGACAACAACCTGTTTGATTAATAACAAGCTAAGCAATTCTAACGCCAATTAATTGCAATAACTTCTCATGGTTGTAAAATGTGCAATATATATATATATATATATATTTCGAATTACATTGTTTGAATAACTGATACGTTTTCCATGTAGGCTATGCATGATTTAATCGTTTATTTGGATTCAAATATCAAAACATTAAAAACCAATGTGTCTAGTAATTTATTACATCGTTGTATACTATCAGTATGGCATGAATGTCTTGAACAGTATATGGAACAGACAATTAAAGAAGGTGAAATTAATTCAACAAACGTCGGTGGTCCTGGTGCATTTTTACAAATGAAGTCCCATTTCGATACAGATAATACTAGTCAACCGATCATTCCATTGTCTACACATGAAATGCATGAATTAATACCTAATATACCGATGGAGATAGACAAAAATCAAATTTTTCGAGCTAAATACATATTGGAACGATTGAAAAAATCCTTAGATATACTACTTGAATTTTTCCTTAAAAATGGCGACGATCAGATAAGTAAAGTAAATTTAGAAACAGAAGAATATCATGTAAGTTAACAATTAATTAATCGTGAAATGACAACTACTACATTTATAAATGTCATTCATAATCTTGTTAGTTTAAACTGAACACACACGTAGTGTGATCAACAGACTTCGAGCCGATATTCATTCGACGCTCATGTTCGTTTGTTTAAAGAAATACTGTGCACATTATAATGTGTAATATTATTTTGAAACTTCATGTCACTGATTTCATAAATGAAAATTTTCTTGTCCCAATTAGCATACAGGATTCCAGCACCAGTACAATGATGGTTAACATTCATCAGTCCTAAATTTTCACTTTCAGTTTTGGTTTACACTTCGTGTAACAGGTTCAAAAATGTAAGCTCTTGTAAACAAAAGCAGAGGTAAATTATTATCACCTTCTGAGAAGTCATATTAGTATATCTCTATTAGATAGCACAAGATTTTATACAAAATCTTTATCTCATATTTCTTCACGAAGACCAGAACTCGGTTGTTAAATGGAAGAGAGTACAAAAAGTGGAATGAATCTGAGAGTCTGAAAACTTTGTCTCGCCATGCATTTCAACCAAATCACTGTTTTCTTATCTAACAAACTATTTTACAACAGACTAGTTAAAACATTTGGCAAAACGTACACATTATTTTTGACCATGTGAAATGTAACGAAATATGATCAACTTATCAAAAAACTTATTAGATTATCTTCGAAACTTTAAAAAGTGGATTTTTTAGTATGATAATCAGGATGACCAACATTCAAAACCTACTACTGAATACTATTGACTCATTAGATAATATTAAATTGTGTTTGTTTTATACTTAAGCTCTTGAAAGAATGATATCATATAAAGTCTATGAGAAATCCTAGAATACATCTTTAGGGCTAAATGTTAGATTGAATGCAAGTTGTTACGGTTACAGATTATCGATATTCAGTTTTAAAATGTCATCAAACAATTACAGTGTATTATATCAAGTGAACATCTGAAACACTTGAGACAAGATTTTTCTTTTTCATATACCTGTTTTATATTTGATTATAATCCACGTAAAGTAATGGTTATATCTCAAATTTAGTTACTATTCTAGGCGATCTGATGTTGTAAAAAGACTGTATCTGATATCTTTTGATTGAGAGAAAAAAGCAAGTATTTAATATCTACAGGATGGTATCAGGTACTTCACTGAAAACTACGCGAAAACGAATTAGGCGGCTCTATGTTGCTTGACGGTAATGATAATGAAAATGCTCTACTGTATAGAATAATTTAGCAAGTGGTCATGTTATATTCGTGAATGAGTGCGCTTCAACTAACAATTGCGACAATTTCTGTTTTCATGGTTATGACTAATAATTTCAGTAGTGTATGGATAAAGGTCAATAACTGTACAAAGGAATGATGGAAATTCGAATTTCTGATACATTGCTTTCGTCGCTATACATATATCTTGATGATGAATTAGAGTCGATCGTTGCCTGTCTACTAAATAATCCATCTGATACTTTGCTAAGTCACTTTGAAAAGCTAGCATTATTCTCTTAAAGACATTTTAGTATACTAGTTTTCGATAAGGTCAATAGTTACCTCTGAATTTTCCAAGTCAATCACTGTACTCATTTTTCTAATTCTAAATTATGGAAATCATAAATCGTTATTAATTTCCATGAACTATTGTATTCTGCTAATATTACTATTCTTGCTTTATTCAATTTAGATCTATGTGCTTTATTTAAGTTTATATTAGTACATAAGCCGTGAACTATTTCAAGTGGGAGTAACTATGACTCTCTTAAGGTAGCCAAATGCCTCGTCATCTAATTGAATGGGTATGTTGGGTGACGCGCATAAATGGAGCCTTCTGGGTGTTGTGGTGGAGGTTACCTCTTCTTGGTCCTGCCAGGCAACGTGGCGTTGTTTACAGTTCTGCGACTAAAAGCCATTCCGAACGCTTAGGATACCGTGCCTAGCATGGTCCAGAATGATGGTACGTGTTCATGGTCGCAAGGCTGTGGATGTGGTTGGCCACTCTGGGGGATTAGGACTGAACGCCCCTAAGTTCGAATCCCGTCCATCGAGCGTAGGTAAATTCCGATAATGGTTTGAGGACTTGTCATCTATCATTCCGTAGTAGCAAATACCTTGAAAATGATGTAGCTTTCCAGGATGATTGAAGGCGGCCCTGGACGTTCTGTTTGGGGAAGCAGCCGTAGACATCCTGGACTATTGACGCCGACCCTATGTGGTTGTCCCGAACACTGTGCATCTCGGTGTATTGTGTAAACTGGCGTCGAGGCCCCTTAAACAAGGGTCTCCAGTTGGGTAATGTGATCAGGTGCTAAAGGGTACTGGACACCAATGATGTCTGCCCACTGCTGTGGGTCTAACCCTGCTTGGCCGAGTGCTTGCACTTGGTCGAGTCCATGACATCTTCGTCATGGGAGTATGTACGTTCCGGCTGACCTTGTGGGACGGATGCGATCTTTAGCTGGATGTGGGGTCTGAGGGCTCCAGTCGATTGTATCAATGCAAGGCAGTTGGAGGCCAGACGGTTGGAACGGCTGCTGGTAAGTGCTCTGCTGGGTGGCTCAGTAATCCGTTCAGGGTGCCAGGTCTAGCTGGGTAAGCCCGCCTTACCGCCCATGCCGATTGGGGATCTCGGGTAGTGGATTAGTGGAGGGGTCTTGTTGATTCATAAGTGCCCGAATGGGGGCGTTTTGCACGTCCGACCTGTTTGCAGACCAAAATGGACAACATGTGCGTTCCCAATTGGGGCAGGGGTGTTTACTGTTGGCGACAGTGAAAATCCTTCTGTTGCCTAAAAAGCAGCGATGTGCATGTGCAGCAGGCTTGTCGGTTTACCAAGCATATTGCCATGAATTATTTC
This sequence comes from Schistosoma turkestanicum, assembly GCA_944470395.2. NCBI lineage: Eukaryota > Metazoa > Platyhelminthes > Trematoda > Strigeidida > Schistosomatidae > Schistosoma > Schistosoma turkestanicum. The sequence goes on along the minus strand of OX103979.1, from coordinate 30,279,675 downwards.
AAGCAGTCTTATCACAATGTATGGACTTAAAAAAATAATCTAATGAAATGTAAATTGGTAAATATCTGAATTACGTTATGTCGTTTTTAGTTAAAAACAACAATTAAAAAAATATATATTCCATTTATCCAAAACATTAATATTTCAAGTTGTTTTAATGTTTTTTGTTGTCATGTTCGTATGTGTTTATCGTCGTTAAATAACATTATTATGACCTCAGTTAAAAGTATGAACTATTGAAGTTTATGCTAAATCGTTTTAAAGTATACTAAACTGTATCATAATAAGGTCATCTGTCAAAAGTTGATGAGAAGTGTGGGATCTTCATAATATTAATCACGGACAAATCTTAGCTAGATGAAATTGAAAACAGTAAACACTGAACAGTAGTTTTGTAAAGCTTCCAACCAGTTCGTGCTCACTACCCAACCTTTGTGCATCGAACCCATGACTTTCACTCTAGCATGAGATCGCTTTATTCTCAAACCACTAACCAAGTAACTAAAAATAGTCGTATTTTGTAGTAAATTTATTGAAGTTGGACGTGCATATAACTGAATGCCAGCTAAGTAGTATAGGGTTTCACATAACTCAATGAAGGCCGTAGATGCTACTGTCTATGATGGGGTCACGAAAATGCACTGCTAAGTAGGTAGTTCCGTAATAAAATAAGACAGTTGTCTGGTGGTTTTTGCATATGATCGACTTAGGATCAATTCGTGATTCAAATTGCAAAACTCCTTGCCCTCCTAAAAGCGCTCTTCATCCAATAACTTCCTTTGTTTAGAACTATGTGTGATCGACACACATCTCTCTGAACTCATATATTTATCTATTTGATTGAATTTATTGTAAAGAAGAAGAATATTAGTTTCCTCTTATCGAAACACATATACGATTCAATGTACTCATGACTTTAGAAGTTAACACTAATTATCAGCAGATAATTTGTTTTCATTTGTTTTTGTTGATTCTTCAGAATGTGAAATATTTAATTCAGTTATATAACAGCAGTACAGTAGAAGTTGTTGAACAATATTTCATTGAAAAACTTAATGAACAAGTAAGCCATTATTGCTCATAAGTGTTGCACATTCTATCAAAAACCTATCCTTTTCATCATATTAACTATAATTACCCCTATTCTTTTGAACTATGATTTATTTGCTGGTCAATTCGACCGAAAACTTGTAACAAACTCTAACATTGAATATTATTACAAGTTTGTTATTCTCACTTATCACCAGATTCAGTGATTCCATAACATACTTACCAGGTTGAGTAAACATTTAAATGGACACCCATACATATAAAAGTAGCACCAAGGATATCATAGTTGCTAGTCTTAAACGTAATGCTACTCACAGTTCAGTCGTACAAGAAAAGTTCCAGGTAAGTGGATTATAAACTATTATTTCCCGCTAATTAGTCTTCAAAGGGACTTTCTGATGAGTTCGTACAGGTTAGCTGGCATAATCTAGAATGGTAAACAGCAACACAATTAGATTCTTCCGGGATAAACTAGTGGGGTTCCTCTTGTAGAGTTAGTTTTCATCATGGGCTAATGTTGGTTAGAGAACCAACAGAAACACAAACCCACTGGATAACTAACTGTTTTGTCTTTACTTATAAATCTTTATCAATGTTGACGAATAATATTTACACTGATTCGAATGCACTCCTACCATAATGGACAAATAATCAATTATGAAAACGTGAAAATTCTTCTTTCAGTAAATCATCAAAATATCGTCCTATTTCTAGATGTGATACTTTCAGTTGATTTGACAATCAATAAACACAACTGCACAGATCTAATCTGTGAACGGATACGAAAAGCTTCCTTCGGTCAATCACACGGTCAGAGGTCAAACAAACAGAAGACATCCAATCACGAATTTTAAGATTAGAAATTCTTAAATAATTTACGTGATATGGGTTCACATTTTATCGGCTAATCAAACTGAGCTTACTTAGTCAGCTTTTATTGATGATAAAAAGTTGAGATACTGAAAGTTTATTTATTACGAAACTTATTTTATTATCGTAGTGCAGCAATTGACTACCTGTTTTTTAAATTAAAGCAAAGTTTGACTACTTTGAAACATTCTTTATGAAAATCTCTTCTGCAATTCGCAGCAAAAAGTGAAGAACATTCATATGGCTAATAAAAATCTTAATTAGTACTTTTGTAGAAACCCACTGAATTTTCATGACAAATAGAAACATTTCTCAACGATATCATTTCCTAGTACTGTACAATCGTACTTATAGCCATTTTTCATAACAGATCCCCAACTCTTGCTTTTCCATTCTGTAGATCGCTTTTCACTTAATTGAATACTTTATTATTTTTTTAATTGAAAACACTTTTCCCAATAGTATGGATTGCGCTCCAGTTTTCTGTGAAAAAACGATAGTCCTAATGAGAGGTATAACACCAGAATCCGCATATACATTATTAGGGGTTGCAAGAAGGATTTGATTTTGACCACTTCGGTCTCGTGTGCTGTTACGGGTATGAGGGCGGTTGTCACTTCTCGGCTGCCCACACCGTGGAAATTTGTTTCTTGAGGAACCTGAAAAATATAGATAAATTAGTGATGGTCTTAAAGACCCGGGAGCGTGACCGCAGAGTCCAAGTGACAACTGCTTGAGGCCGGTCACACACAGCCTTTTTATGAGAGATTTTTTGAGTGTTAACTCCGCTCTTGAAAGCCCTTATTGGGCAGCCCTTAACGCCGAAGACGGAAATCCGTTAGGCAGGGTGAGGTGTGACATTTTTAGGGCCGACCTTTTCTAACCCTTCCTTCCTTGTGAGAAGGCAGCATTGCTGCAGATGCTGGTTGTCCGAGGGAAACACCTTAGTGCTGTCACACCCCTCTGCATTTAGCAGTACGACTTCGCCCTCAGACCTTGATTAGCTGCTTTCAGTCTGATCGTTTTGCAATCGACCTGTCTGGCACGATAGAACCTTCAGTAACATATGTTCCAGCCAGTATAGCTCGGTTGGGTCATCACGATAGGTAAGCCCGACCACCACGTCAAGGTAGCAGCTATGGTCGGGTTAAATTTAAAATTTTTTTGAAAGACCGCCTGCCTATGTCAACTTGAATTATTTGTAACGAGTATTTGAAGATGAGTATTTCAAGTTTAGTATATAGTAGGACGAAATTATCAAAGCTAACAGTTTGGATTCATGAAATCCGACTTATTGTTTCATGAGTTATTATACAAGTGATACGACCTGAAAATCTACTCCTGGGCTATACTTATAAAAAGTTTCAGTCAACTATCTCCTTTCCTATTTTTCCTTTATATGATATTGACTTACAGATGAAATTAATTAATTTTTAAATAATTGGTAAGTTAACTCGAAATTGTTATCATTCTATAATTCCACAAAAAATAATTACTCTTTATTATCAGTAAGTCGGAACTCATATACACCGAATACTTTTAGGAATTATCCAGTTCTTCTTCATATGGTAAATTAACAGTAAAGATCGGTTATCAACGAACATCATTATATGTAGATGTACAACGAGCTACAAATCTTGTACCGCTTGATTCAAATGGTAAGTTCAACTATTTAAAATTTAATTGACTTTTTCAAATTCATTTTAAACAAACATAAAATAAGTGTTCATTTTCGTGCCAGTAATAGCATAAAATCAGAGTGGGTAAAGATTAGAGATAGGCTTCTAAGGGACGGACGACAGAACGTTGTCTATGCGATCACTTGTCGGGACTGCAATGAAGTTTGTGTCCGCCAAACATCTAGACATTTGAGTGTAAGTTTGAAGGAACATTAACAGTGTTTGCAACATGTTCCCAAGATCTCGGCTGATCAGAATAAATTCGAGAATAAGTCGGAATTATCGCGTTACATGCGTTATAAACAGGACACAAAGTCGACTTTAGTGGTGTTTCTAACATATAAAGAAAGATTGACAGCAGAAGCGATGTATATACCTGCTAATCAGAACAGCCTAAACAGAAAAGATGGTATTCGGCTAGCTACTTCATCATGGTAAATGACCATTCACGAATAATTGTATCCTCATTCCTATTCCACTCTGTTTAATTCATATGTAACTTTGATCGAAACAGTAATTAATTTAAATATTTTGTATACATCACAACCATGTATTTGGTAATTCACTTTACATTTACATTCTACTTTAAGAAACATTTACATAGGCACTTTTGTGTTTTCGTTTTATTGAACAAGTGACAGACATTCGTTCACTGAACACTAACTATTATTAGCATAAATCTACACATCCATAAGCATAGATTTAGTTATTTTTCACATGTTTCACATCTCATTTAGCTTGTGTTACTAAAGTCAACATCTATGATCGGATAAACATTTAATAGTAGTATAAACTTGATTCGATTTTTAAATGTTATATATTCCAGATAAGATAGCTGGATGAAATGTAGAAACGGTCCGTAATTTCAATCTCTGAGATTATTTCATATATCTACTTCATAAATATTTTTAGCTGTCTCAATTGTTTGAATTATTGAACTATACTTGGTTGAACTAAAACGGGATAATATTTAAAAAAAATTAATTGTTATGTATAATTTCTAAATTTCTACAAAAATTTATCTTCAACCACCTTATTTATCTTATGTCCATTGAATAACTGAAATGGAGTTTAGTTGAGCATTTTTGTTCTTCTCATGTACTCATGTAAAATGTAATTGAATGATATTTGCATTTTTTTTTAATTGACGATAGTAAAGAATTGTAATTTCCAGTAAAAATTTACATCATTTTGTAAACGTTAGCTACTGTTTAGACTCAGTAACTTAGTGGATTACATACAATGTTGTTTGAAGTGAAAGCTATAATATAAGTAACAATAGTCTTAGATGTAGGTAGGTATTATATCTAACATACATGTCCATAATAATAGAAAGCAATATGTCATATTGGATTGCATTTCCATCCACTATTCCACCCTAATATCTCTGAAATGTATAAAGCCTGACATTATTTATATTTCATTTTTGTTAGTTTATTCTTTTTTGAACTAACAATAAATACTCTTTAGAAAATATTTGATTGTATTTTTAAATCATCATTTATTTTTAAAAGGTTTATCAGATCCATTCATAATTGTGGAATTATTGCCTAAGCATATATTCTCGGAAACTCCGAAATCATCACGAACAAGAATTGTTAAAAATACAATTGATCCTGTGTTTGATGAACATTTTGAATTGTAAGTACATGCAAATAACTGACAAAAGCTGTTGATTTTCTGAAAACAAAACAAATACTACCTTTTGATTTGATATTATGCCAGCAACCATTCATTACAATTACGTTTCGATCATCCTATATGATTGATTAATTTGTAACTAAGCATCAAATGAAATCTCTTGTTATTATTGATATGTTGATGTTAGAACTAGGAATTGAATTAGGCAATATCGTATATCTACTGCAGTTAAATCTGGAAAATCAGATTTTATAGTTACAATTAGAGATGGTGACATGTAAGGAATAGCGCATTTAAGTCTGGTGTTCCCTTGTAGTCGTTTGTTATCAACTAAAAACCGCTAAGATATTTTCTGCTCTTTATTAGTGATCAGTTTTTGAGGCAAGTCGTTAGTGTTTGATAGTGACAAAAAAAGCTTTAAAACGATTAAAAATGTTCAGATAAAGATAAATAAGCCCTAAAATTGATATATGCATTTAGAAATTAGTAGATTTCGAAGCTTTTTACAAAGAACAAACTGTACATTTTGTTGTCATAGCTACATCCAAATTTCGAAAGCCTAATAGCATTAAGGAAATTTTGTAAGATGAAACAAATGAAAATATTTATTTTTTAAAACTATGAAGCATTAGAGAAACGTTTGGTACTATTTATAAATGTGGCTTTAGAGTTAAAAGACTTGGTAGTAACTATTTTTATCAATCAAAAAGTCATTTGGTTCTGAAAGTGTATTTTTATCAGCTTTATAAATCGTTGTGACCCAGTAAATGAGATGGTAAATGTGAAATATGTTAAAGTGTCCATTATATTTAAATATTTTTCTATAGCTGTATTATTTCATTTTAAATTGTCATTGTGTACATAAAATATACAAACTATCATGAAAATCATTGACGTATACATCGTACAACAAAAAAATGTACTTTTAATTAACATTAATTATGTTTACAATTCACTTAGTTACTTTTGAAGGATTGATTGTCACAAAATGTTATCTATCAATTACATTTGTCGTATTCAATCAAGTATAAATTTACAGAACAGAGATTTCAACTATTTAACCGTACACAAACTGTAATGCTTTAGTTATCACAATTTTTTTTAAAGTTTGAGCATTTTCACGGCTAAATCACAACATGAAAACAGTGAAGAACAACTAACTAACTATGGTCCTTCATTGTAAAGTTTCGGTTACTCTTATTTTCATGAAATAATTTTCGATATCTCCCTGTAGAAAATCCTATTGAATGATTTCTTGTTATTAAGTAAGTCTTTCTAGGTTCCGCATGTTATTGGCATGCATGTCGATGATTTCAAGAAAGAATAAGTCTAATACCTGCAATCAAACTACGTACTTTTTGTATTACACTGCTACCCACCCATTGTATATAAAACCCTTGATAAAATACGTTTAATGAGGAAACCGAGCATCATGTGTGGGATGAAACGATCTATTTTTTTGCTAACTTGTAACTTAAATAAATGAATTATATTCTCGTATTTGCAGTTCTGTTACTCCAGAAGAATTGAAACATCCATCAGCATGTATAGCTTTCATTGTCATGGATCATGATTTGATAATGTCGAACGATTTTGAAGGATGCGTATTTATTCGACCTTCATTATTAAATAAATCATCAAACAAAAAAGACATCAATCCAGAGAATTCGAAACTAGTTTTTTCAAACTCTCGAACACAAACTCAATCTACCAATGAATACAAGCAATTACAATTATGCTTACCGCTGATTAGACCTATCAGTAGAAGTAAGTAAACATATCTATCCTTTTTTTAAGACAATGGATTTGAATATTTAAACAGTAAGGTCCTGATCGAAGTTAGAAACATTATAGCATCAGTATCCTATGCTTTAAATGGAGTTGAAGTACCAACTCATGAAATCACAGACTATCCGTATAGGAACAAAACTGTAAACATTTTAATCGGTGTTGTTGATTCAGTCAATTGAAGTTAACTTTTTGTAAATCATAAATAATATGCTATTACTGCCCATCTAACCTTGTATCATAAACGCATAATCACTATCATTTTATGCTGACTGATTAAACTGGATCATAGTATGTTTTTAGTTTCTTTTCATATTTAACTAGTTTAAACTTAAATACATGAACTGAGTAAGTAATAGAGACTAGACTTGTATTGTCAAGTGTTGTTCTGATCAGTTGACCAGTCGATCATTAACATACAAATGGATAGGTTAGTTGTTACTGAGGTCAACAACAATCAATCAACATCGAGGTTGGCAGAACAAGCTACAGGTGAAACGTGAAAGAAATTCTAACACTTCACTTCGATCTGAAGTTTATGCTGACAATGTTGTTCAGAAGTATAACAATGAAAGCTTCACAACCAAAATATCCAGCTCAGAGAACGAAACACCACCACAATAGTTGTTAATAAATTTGACTGTAAAAGAATATTTCTTAGTTGACTATAATAAATGAACACTCAGTCAACTACAAACATGAGTTAACATTAATTGATAAAGTTTAGTGGTTTTAAGAGTTCTCATTAAACCAGAGTTATAACAATGGAAAATTGTAGCTCATGCTTATTGTCTATCATTTTCAATCGATTTGTTAAGTATTATTCAAAAACACTTTTCTTTCCATGATACATTTTCATTTCTAGAATATGGTGCATTGGGTATTTTGGGTCAACGTACCGATTCCTATGCTCAAGAGATATTTAAACGATGGAAAACACTAGAAAACAGTGAACTAAATCAATAACATAAAAATATTCATAAAATAAGACAGTCATTTTATCAAACTACTCTAATCAATTCATTTCGTTATTTCTTAAAAGGATATAATACGAATTTGCTATTTTAAACATTTACTTATATAACCAAATTTGTTATCTCTCTATATTTCTTCGTCACAGTTATATCACATTGCTATTATTATGACTAGTATATCTATCATATAATCGACGCTGTTTTTTTTCCTAAAAAATATCGGATTCAAACGAACTGTTCAAGTTTTCACTAATCGTAATGTATCATATATCCACGTAATTGTGTTTATTCATACACATTATGAACTTATTGACAAATTAATATAAATATTTTTTATGTAAGTATAATAATGCTGATCATGAAAAATGAAATCATACTTTCCATAAAAAAAATATCTGAAAAAGAATTCAAACTATAAGTTCATTTTTATTTAGCATGAATAAATATTGGCCTATTTTTAGTAAACAAAAGATGATAGATACGTTTACGACCACTACACAAAATTATCAAGGACAGGTAAAAGTAATCAGATACAGAATGTAAAAGTACAAAATATGTAGTGTTTAATTAAAGTGAGTTAAGTTTTTTTTTAAATTTCTGAATACAATGGATGTTGCACCCCTTAGCTCTAGGTTTTGTGTTTTCTGGAGGTCATGAGCAAATTGGCATGTTAGCTGAAGGGACTAGCAGTCACATGGAAACTAGATTGATAGAACTCAATCAGCACTAGTAACTTGCCATACACGACATAGGTCACTACTAAGTTACCAGTCAATAATCAACTTTCCTGAGGTATTAAGAAACAATAAAAAAGACAACTACAAGGATTAAAGAAGAAAGTGAAGGTCTACGATTTGTAGGACTAGGATCTACGCTAAGACCATGGAAGAGTAAGTGGTGAAATGAAATTCTTCTACAAAAGCAAGTCAGGTTTAATTGAGATTTGTGTTCGTTTGATAAGTGCTGCTTCGTTGCATTTTTCGTATTAATGTATTTATAGTGGCAATTCATAACTGTTAGATTGAATCGCTTAAAACTATTTTTAGAAGTTGGAATTTTGACAGATTTTTGTACGGAAAGGTCATTAAATTTCGTTTTTGTGTGACATTCATCAATTTTCGTAGTGTCGCCAACGTTTGGACCGAGTGACAATGTTCGCATTCGGAATGTGAGTAAATAGTCCAAGAGTGGATCATTGATTTCGTCTGTTCTAAACTTTATACAGGCCTAAATCACACCTCCAAATCATTCCTTTGCAGTGATATAGGTACATTCTTCGAATGTAACACATTCATCATCATCATCCTCTTATTGTATTATTACGTACCGCTTCAAGTGAGCTGTACTTTACCTAATCGATACGATTCATTGTCAGACGTTTAGCAGAGTGACAATCAGAATAGATGCGATTTTGACGGATTTTATTCTCAAACGGTTTCGCACATTTGCGTTTATCTATAAAGACTTAGAAAGTTATTTTTCGCAATGCTTATTGCCAGTGTATCGTAGGAACCCGTCGAGCCTCATAACAGCTATAGTATTTTCTCCAATTTAAAATCGAACGGAAACCGATTGACTTATTAAGTGGTCACGTTACAGCGAAAAGTAGAGGAGTTTTATACCATAGACGAAATTGTTATGGAATAATAATATTGGAAGACCCGAAATGTTACAGGTCGGTTTTAACTGTATTATTATTCTTATAGTATTATCACATCCTGTAAGGTATAAATTACATTACAAACTTCCAGTTCGATTTCCAATTTATCTTATTGGGAACTTGGCGATCAATACACTAACATATCTCTAATAAATTACGTGAAAATCTAATTGACGATGTTCATCTAGGCAAATACTTATCTACTTCAAAATCATTACAACTAAAACAAAAATTAACACTTAGAAAACACCAAAATATCTTTCTTTCAAAACCACTACATACCTGTGTTGTAGCGCTACTTTCTATGATTTAACACACTGAATCTAATAAATGTAACTTAGTGTAGTCTGGATCATTAGTTGAGTTTCCCTGTAGGTGATTTCAAAATCCATTGTCCAAAGTGTCTTTGAAATCAAGAACTTTAATTAGTTATTTAATATTTTACAAATGCTAGCGAATTAAATATCTTTTAAACACTAATATATTATTTTTTTACAAAATAATTACTGAGTGTGATGAATAATTTATAATATAAAAAAATAATAATAAGTGTAAATTGTATCATTTTTTCCTTCAATAAAAAAAGATTGATTGGAAATAAGTCAGTTGATACACAGAAAGATAGAGCACAACCAAATCGACATTTACATTCAAATTCAGTAAATAAACAAACTAAATCTTGTCATATGATCCAATAATAAGACTAGATGAGAACAATTTAATTTTTAAAAAAATTAAATGAATGTGTAATGAGGAGTATCGTATGTAGAAAAGCTACTTCTGTTTAAAAAAGATAATGAAGAGACTAGACAGTTGAAACACTTGAAATCACATTGGATAATGAATTTTAGTGAGGAATTTTTCATGTCAACAAAAATATCTCAATCATAATTCTATTCGAATAACGATCAACAAAAGATAGATAATCTACAAAATCCAAAGAATGTCTAATAGAAAGAGAAAAATAATCAGCCATACGGTAGAGCATGACGGTGATGACAGTACCGAGAATGATGACGATGACGACAGGAAGCATATTATCAATACCTACATGATTATTCTTAATAAAACTCATTACAAAGAAATCAAATAATCCTACAGTGAAGATTTGACTGATTTGAAAAGTTTCCATGTAATCATGTTATTATTAGGTAGAAATTAATAACCATAAAATAAATAAAAAGCAACTAGTGTGTTCTTCGATTGTGATTCGCAAAAACATTCAGTCAGTCCGTTCTATATTTGTAGAGGAATGTTCCGGAAGTAACAACCAACGACGGTAAGCAGAGTCGAATGGTATGAATTGTTGTAACAAAGGGTAAAAATTAAACAAACAAACAAAAGAAACAATACCAGTGCTAACTAAATCTTTAAAACTATGTTGTTTCTTAATTAAAATAAGAAACTTTCTTGATAAACAACAGTTTTCATAATCAGCGGATTAGGAACTGGGCTGCGAAACCGTTTCAAATTTAAATATCACACTATATAATTGACCACCCAATCTTCGAGCAAGCCAAGAATTTTTAATCACAGCTACTTTGAGTGTATCCACAGTGAATTTTGCATTTAAATTACAATGAATCGCTCGCCCCATACCTTCAATGACAATCAAATCAACCTAGAAAATAAACATTGAAAATATAGTTATTTTTAATAAACATTGTAAGGTTTCACGGTCTCGAGTTACGATTCCATATGAAGATAATAAAGAGACGTTCTGTAATGTATCACATATGCTAAATAGGCAAAGAATGAACACGACAAAATAAACAAATGTGAAGTAGCATCATAGGATTCGATGCTAATGGTGATGAGTACGATTCCAGTTGGCGCATTAATTAATAAAATCCCGATCGGCAGATGATATGCAATAATTTAATTTGGCCAAACAATAACTATTCATGAAACCGATTCACTAAATTAAACCGTTAAATAAACTGTTACAAAAAGACTAATTGTTGATCAGTGTAGTAAAAGTAAATGATCACACAAAAAATATCTAATATAATTTTCAAAAAGATTGAAATTCTTTTAAAAGATTGATTCAGTAGATCGATGACGAATTGAGGCCTAGTGCATTAAGCCCGCGGCTAAAACTTTCATTTGATGGCACAAGATACTGAAAAAATATACAAACTAAAATGAAGGAAAGTTTAGATTCAGATTTCGGATGATTCAAAATCAAGTACCAGATCTACAGTAGACAACTGTTCCGACTTATCAAAGAAAACGTACTAGGAATCCAACTTTTGGTCAAACTATCTCGGAAAACGATGAAACTACGGTTCATTCGCAATCCGAAAGACTGAATCAATAGGCAAAACACTTCAAGTGTCAGTCCTCCGACATTTATTGAACTTGGAAAGGCAATAAGAAATCTAAGGCGAGAGAGATCAGCAGGTCCTGATAGGCTTATCTCTGAGATTTTGAGAGATGGTGCTCGCTTTATCAGTTAGATTGACTAAGATCTTAAGTAGAATCTGGGAACTGGACGTAATCTTGTTCATCTTGTCTCAATCAATGACTGTCCCAGTCTATAAGAAAGGATAGCGGTCCTCCTACGAAAATCACAGATGAATCAGTTTGAATAATATAGTAGCTAAAATACTGTCTTCAATGACACTCCAACGCCTAGGGCTCGTGAAGAGCAGACAAGAAAAAACCAGGCTGTTTTTTGACCTGGATGTGGCTGTATAAACCACATTTTCACGCTAGAACACACACAGACGACCAGACGTGCCACAATATTACTTCACAATCTTAAAGCGGTATTTGACTCTGTCGACCGCGAAGTTCTATGGTAGTGTGTCATTGAAAGGAGTACCAGAGAAGTACATTAATCTTATACAGGCTCTCTACTCAAACATCACTGGCTACATCAGAGATTGTGGCGAACTGTCATAGGAACTGATTACTTCAAGTGGTGTTTGTAAAGGTTGTCCATTCTTGTCTAACCTTGTTGTTGAGGTTCCTTTTAGAGTTCACATTATCTTCGTCTGAATTTTCAGGAGTAGACCTTCTATCAGGAGATTCACTGGTTGACTAGGAATATGCCAATGACGTACTACTTGAAGACGCTGATGAAATGCAGAGTCTTCTGAACACCATGAGCAACAATGCAAGCATGTTCGGGATGCGGTCCTCCACATCGAAATGTAAAATGCTGCTTCAGAATTGGCTTGCATTAGCGCCTGAAATAGTGTTACGGAGTGAAGTATTTGAGTGTGTTGACGGCTTCACTTATCTTGGGGGTCTCATCAGTGCTGATGCCGTGGTGACTGACGAAATCCCAGCACGGATACACAAGGTTCGAATGGCTTTTGCAAACTTGTGTCACCTATGGCGTGGGCGAGATTTCTGCCTACCAACCAAAGTATGAGTGTCATTTACAGTAGTTCGCCCCGTCCTTCTGTATGGGTGTGAAACATAACAGGTAAGAGTAGAGGATATTCCTAGAATATAGGTATTTAATCATAAGTGTATTCGAAACATTGCTTGAGTATCGTGGGACCACTGAGAAAGCAATGCCGCTGTTAGGAAACGATAACAAGATAAGAATGACATATAAATTGATGAAGTATTGAAATTTCATCAGTTGAGGTGATTCGGACATGTGTTACATGTGATATGAAAAACCATCGGCTGCCTCGACTAGCTATGTTTTATGGTGTAGGAATAGGTTGGAAGAAAGGTAGGGACGGCCAAACCAAAACATGGCAGGAATCCGTGAAGTCATTGACGAGTAGACTGAACCATTTCGGTAGATGTAGACTACCTGGTTGGGGTCCGCAAGATGATAGTAATCGATGGTTAGAGACCCTGAATGACATGGCTCAAAATCGTTTGAAATGACACAGGTGCATCCACTCTTTATGTTCTCTCATTTTAATCTGAATTCCTCATGACCTTCATCTTTCTGTTCTCGAATTTATTTTACTGGATTGTACTCTTTGAATAACATCTTCTACTACCTCTACCACTGGAATTTGAATTGACAATTCTATCTCCTTGCTAATATGGTATGGGAACTTGAAGTGATGTACATACATACTAAGTTCTACGTTGTTGCTGACTCTGACTGACAAACTGATGTAATCGTTATGTGTCCGCGTCTTTAGTTAAGTAAATGAACTACAATGTAATTACCGATAAAAACAGAATCTCATAAAAGATATATTAGCCCTCAATGTTATTATTAAAAGAAAAGCTCAACATTTATACACTAAAAATTATAGAAATAACCAAAGTAAACTTCTTAAAATACAATCATCAACAATACATTATTTAATATAATTTAGTAATTTTTGTGCAACACAATTTGATTACGATAATCAGTTAAATGATAAAAGTTGTCAGTCAATTCAATTGATTTATGCATCATCAAACTTTCCAAACTTAAGATCAAAAACCTGTTAATTACTTACCTTACAGTTTCTTCGTGTGTATGTATGTATTTGCACGTTATCATGTCGCCTTATTGTAAACTACTTTGAATACGTTTTGTGATAAATTTTATGTAATATCATTATACATTATTCCAAAAACTATTACTGGATCTACCTCTTTGTCCATGTCAGATCCAATGAATTTTGCCCGACCGTAGATGCTACCATCGCGTGGTGGTCAGGTTTCCCTATCAAAATGATCCCACTGAGCTATATCGTCTGTGACGTATGTTCCTCTCAGTTCTACCAGGACAGACAGGTAGGAGTACAGTAGCACTAAAATCAGCAGCTTAAGGTCCAAGTGCTAATTGTAGAGGAATGTAATATTATTAAGGTTCTTTCTTGTACAAACCGGCATCGACGGTGATACAAACTTCTCAACACGAAAGCAATGGGTTGGAAATCGTAGAACCTAGAAATGTTACAGCTCACCTTACCCCACAAATTTTCACACTGGGCAGCTAGGAAGTCACAACCACCGTCATACCTCTAACGGCAGACAACATCGACTTTAACTGACTGAATAAAGTAAATAGAAATATCACAACTATGGAATTATCGTTGTCAGATTGAAACTGTCGATTATGCAACAAATACAAGTACAATGTACATTTTCACAATGTTCACAACACGGAACATATAACAGAGAGAGGATAGACAGACAGGGAGAAAAAAACTACAGAGAGATAAATATGGAACTGTATCAACAAACATATTTTCAAAACACTAAAACAATTTGTAATTAGTCTGATTTTTTACAGTAGGAGCTTTCTTGGCGCTTAGTACTCATTTATATAACTTCTGGAATTTTCAAAGCTGACTAGCCTTAAACTAGTTTAGAATCAATATCCGATTTTTTTTTGTCTAGTTTCCAAGGTTTTATCAAGTGGTTAAAACTTACGATGAAAGCTATTCTGAAAAGGTAATATTGACAGAACTAATAATATTATTGCCTTGATTACATACATATCAATTTATAAACATATAGAACAAAATTTCACCTGTTCACGTTCTGTTAGTTGAACCAATGAGCTAGCAATTAAACGAAAATCTAAACAAGGTGAAGTTTGACCATTTTCAGCTAACATCAGTTGTCCATTATTAAGAGATTCAGCTATTAAAGGTTCAAAAGATGCTATTATATGCAAAAGTAGTTCCAATTCTTGATAAGTTATATCATTGATAGAAGGACCTAAACAAGGAGAAAATATACAAATAAACAATAAAACTTTGTAATATGCATCTCAACGAGAAAAAAGTCATTTGATAAAAAGTATACTTGAGATAATATCATTAAAGATTTTATGAAATGTCTCTAAATAAAAGTGAGATTCTATGTTTACTCGAAGAGAAGTACAAGTTACAGACTTGTATACTTGACAATGACTGAGTTATACACTAAATATAGGGAAAAATGCTACTAACTGGTTGCCCGAGTAGTGGTGAGCACTATTAGAACCTGTGATTCAGTAGCTGAGAATTAAACATCCCAATCACTGAATCACCAATTTACGATTAGCGTTTGTATTTCGGCCATTGAATTTCATTACACTTTCTGTTGTGAATATTTAATGAACTCTGTATTGGCTTATAATCATTGTTTTTCAGTCTGACCATGCTGCATATGCTCCAATCTAATATATCACTTCAAAAAGGGCGAAAAAGTGGAAACAATGGATATAAGCTGACAAGTGT
The DNA here is from genome assembly GCA_944470395.2 of Schistosoma turkestanicum. Taxonomy (NCBI): domain Eukaryota; kingdom Metazoa; phylum Platyhelminthes; class Trematoda; order Strigeidida; family Schistosomatidae; genus Schistosoma; species Schistosoma turkestanicum. The sequence goes on along the minus strand of OX103979.1, from coordinate 30,263,870 downwards.
TGATTATGATCGCTTGATACCAGTCCTTTTTACCATAGGACAGTTGTGTGGCAAAAGGAGGCATGTTAAATAAGGTATAGTGGAGGTAGATACCTAAATTATGTAATAACTGACAATGTATGCAATTTTTATTACGGTTTATTATTAAAAGTTAAGGACATTTGGGGATTATTGAAAGGATCAAGTGTAATTCAACAACATTATAACTCAAAATCTATTAATTTAATAATGCCTGTTTACTTGAATTAGCTGCCATTATTACTTTACAACCACGATTAAGAAATTCCATAGCGAATGGTAATACACCAAGTATAATATCTGCACCACTATTGTCACAAAAAATTAAAATACAGCGATAAGGCGATCCAGATAGTTGGATTCGATCAATCCATTTATCATAATCGTCAACTAACCAAGGTCTAGGCTACAACAAAATACATAGTATTGTAATGAATAATTTCATAGAAATACAATATAATTTTAAAAAAATGAACAGTAGGAATCTAAGTGGACGTAAACACAGTTTTTCAGAATCATGGAGACTATCCGCTAATAGTTTGCTCAAATAATCTACTTACATTTTTGTCTGATTTCTATACTTAGGTGTTGATAGAGATTAGATGTTTCTGAGTCTTTACTATCTACACTAAATTTAAAATATGTTCAATATACAAGACAGGCTGTATTGATCAGACAAGTTGTGTGTCTAAAATATCCTACACATTGTGAAGGCCAGAAAAGCCTGAGTCACTCTGGACTTTTTGAGCGCTGTCACCACGTCAGTTTGGTTCATGTATCTTTAAGAGTAGTCCTTTTCTATCTCCTCTACACAACCAACCAAGCCGAGCTCTCTGTTTGACTGGCATATTTCCCCAAGAATTATTTATGTCCAGTGGCAACAGGAGGTAAGTATCACTGAAGAACGGAAATCAATGTTCACGTTTCGTGATAATATTTCAATTAGTCTCATCATCTAAAAACACTAAACTATTTAGCTTGGACATCGTGTATTATCAGTTTAATGATTTCATTAATTTCTGACTGCGTTAGATGCATAACGCCCAAAATGATAGTCAGTCAGACAACTATAACTTAGGGACTTGGGTACGTACGTCAAAAGAATAGACAAATAAAGTAACAACTCCTTTACCAGATATTTGGGTATAAGCTTCATAGAAATAGGATCTATCGATGCATCACGAATACTAGAGGCTAGTGTCACAAATATTATCTTGCTCAGTGGCACAAAACGTCACTAAACATCGTTCAAAATGGAAGACATGGCCAAATCTCCTTCAGTTTACTATTACTTCATTAAAAAATCGGACGAGTTATCTCAGTCATAATTCTTCAATTCAAGTTGGCCTTCTAATAAACTCTTCCTAATTTACTTATTTATTGGTCACACAACTTCCGACAATTTATTACTTCCAAAAATCCTTATTCTACTATTTGTGGTACAGTTCTAATCTCTTGCTGCATATATTATGTTAAAAATAAATCGGTATTATATTAAATGATGATTAATGACGTAGACTTCCACGGTGTGGGCAGCCGGGAAGTGATAACCGCCCTCATACCCGCAACAGCACACGAGACAAAATTGTTCAAAATCAAATCCTTCCTACATTCCCTAATACCTCTCTTATCTCCACAACTAACTCTTCTCACATTCATTTATTACAGTGCACAGCTAATGCAAACGATGCGAGTTTGCGAAACGTCGTTCCTGGTCTCCTTAAACCCCGTTCCAAACTACATGTTGGAGCTTTTAATGTACGGACATTGTGTCAAATAGGGCAACAGGCGTCATTAGCTAGGACTTTAGAATCTCGTTCCATCGATGTGTGCTGCGTCTCGGAAACGCGTATACAGGATCCGAGTAGCATCACTCATTTGACCTCACCATGTCAAGATAAAGAAGCAGCTCGATTTACCCTTCGTGTATCCGGTAGCCCTGATGCTGCTTCTAGGGGCCTCGCCGGTGTAGGTATAGCATTGAGTCGTAGGGCAGAACAATCTCTCCTTGACTGGATCCCTGTAGATAGTCGCTTGTGCGCCGTCCGACTAAACCGGACAGTAATGACTCGGAAAGATAGGGACACTCGCCGTTGCCTCTTCGTTATATCAGCCTACGCCCCCACTGACTGCAGTGCAGATGATGTAAAAGATGAGTTTTACAGAAAGCTTTCGGACCTCCTCCAAAAAGTTAAGCGCTCTGATATAGTTATAATGGCTGGTGACTTCAATGCACAAGTAGGTAGACTAAGTGAAAATGAAAGACACCTAGGTGGATGTTACGGTCTCGCGGCTCAAAGAACAGACAATGGCGACCGTCTGTTGCAACTGTGCTCAGATAACCAACTATTTCTAGCAAACACTAATTTTAAGCATAAGGAAAAACACCTTTTGACCTGGCGATCCCCGAAGTCGTCTCAACGTTGGACACAACTAGATCATATCGCCATCAGCCACCGATGGAGGGGTTCGATAGAGGACTGTCGCTCGTTCTGGGGCACATGTTTCAGTCAGTCAGTCAGATGCAACGTAGAACTTTGTACATAAGTACATCAGTTCATGTTGCCATACCACATCAGCACAGAGAAGTAATCGTCAATTCAAATCCAATAGTAGAAGAGGTACTAAGGGAATTAGAAATAATCGGAGAGGTTAGGATTAGAAGATATTATTCAAGAAGTACGATTCAATGAGATAAGTTTAGAGAGTCGAAACTAGAGGTGTTGAAGAATCCAAAAGATTAGCATTTGAGAGAACACAGAGAATAAATGCACCGGCGCCATTGCGAACGATTTTGAGCCATGTCATTCAAGGTCTCTAACCATCGATTATTATCATCTCGTGGACCCCAACCAGGTAGTCGACAATTACCAACATGGCTCAGTCCACTAGTCAATGACTTCATGGATTTCTGCCATGTTTTGGTTTGGCCGCCTCTAACTTTCTTCCAACCTATTCCAACACTACAAAACAAGGCTCGACGAGGCAGCCGGTGGTTGGGCATACGCAACACATGTCCCAACCACCTCAACTGGTGAAGTTTCAATACTTCATCTATTGATCTGCCATTCTTACCTAGCACCCGATTCCTAATAACAGCGTTGCTCACTCGGGTGTCCCACGATATACGAGCAATGCTTCGAAGGCACCTATGATCGAAAACCATTAACCTACGAATATCTTCTACTCTCACTGGCCATGCTTCACAGCCATAAAGTAAGACGGAGCGAACTACTGCGCAGTACACTCGTCCTTTAGTCAGCAAACGGATATCTCGCCTACGCCATAAGTGACGCAGGTTGGCAAAAGCCAATCGAGCCTTCTGTATCCGTGCTGAGATTTCGTCAGTCACCAGGCCATCGGCACTGATGAGACTCCCAAGATAAGTGAAGCGGTCTACACGTTCGACTACTTCACTCCCTATCATTAGTTCAGGTGCCGATGACACCCAGTCTTGAAGCAACATTTTGCATTTCGAGGGGGAAAATCGCAACCCGAACATGCTTGCATTGATGCTTAGGGTAGTCAGAAGACTCTGCATTTTGTCAGCGTCTTCACCAAGTAGGACTATGTCATCGGCATATTCTAAGTCAATCAGCGAGCCACCTGGTAGAAGTTCTACTCCTGAAAATTCAGACGAGGATAATGTTATGTCTAGGAGCATGTCTATGATAAAATTAAACAAGAATGGAGAAAGTGGACATCCCTGACGGACACCACTTGATGTAGAGAATTCCGTTGACAGTTCGCCATAAGCCCTCACTCGACCAGTGGTGTTCGAGTAAAGAGCTTGTATAAGGTTAATGTACTTCTGTGGTACACCTTTCAATGACAGACACTGCCACAGAACCTTACGATCCACTGAGTCAAATGCCGCCTTAAGGTCTAGGAAAACAACTATTGTAGGACGCCTAAATGTGTGTCTATGTTCCAGGACCTGTCTGAGTGTGAAGACGTGGTCTATACAACCACGTCCAGGTCGAAAACCAGATTGGTTTTCTCGAGTCTGCTCTTCACGAGCTTTCGTTAAGCGTCGAAGTATTATTGAGGCCAGTATTTTAGATACTATATTAGTTAGACTTATACCTCTGTGATTGTCACAAGAAGACTTTTGTCCTTTCTTATAGATTGGGACAATCAGTGATTGAGACCAGTCGGATGGGATTACGTCCAGTTCCCAGATTCTACCTAAGATCTCAGTCAACCTAGCTGCTAAAACTGGACCACCATCCTTAAATATCTCAGGGGTCAGTCTATCAGGACCTGCAGCTCGTCCTCGTTTCAGATTTCCTAACGCTTTCTCAACGTCATCAAGACTAGGGGGACTTAGGTCGATTTGCCATTCAGGATGACTGGAGATCGTGGGTAACCGAAGAGTGGCTCGTGGCCAGTTGAACTGATCCCTAAAGTGTTCTGCCCATCGATCCAGTCTCCTGGATTGAGAATGGATAATAAGACCATCCTTTTCCGAGATAGTCTCACTCACATTCGGGTTCTTAATACCAGTTTCTTTAACAAGGCGGAAAAGTTGTCTACTGTTGCCGATCGCCGCAGCCTTTTCCATCGCTTTTGCTTTCGCCACCCACCACTGTTCGCGGTCGTTACGCAGACTTTTTATAAGTCTGCGCCTAAGCTGACTACGCTCTTCATCATGCTCAGAGTCAGGTGGGATGCGTTTTCGAGCATCCATCAGTTCGGTGGATGCGACTGATATCCACGGCTTCATCCTAGCCTTATGGTTTACCTTACTAGCAGATATCACTGCTGTTTCCACAGCCTTTTTGATATCATACCAACCTGCTTCTGGATGGGAATCACTTACATCGTTGCATAACTCTCTTCCTAGTTCCTCCTGAAATATTTTCTTGGTTTGATTATCATTAAGTAAAACCCTGAGAGGCTTTCTTACGGTGTCTTTCCTACGCCCAGTAAGCCTTAAACAGATACGAGCTCGCACTAGAGCATGATCTGAATCCAAACATGTGCCCCAGAACGAGCGACAGTCCTCTATCGAACCCCTCCATCGGTGACTGATGGCGATGTGATCTAGTTGAGTCCAACGTTGAGACGACTTTGGAGGTCGCCAGGTCAGCAGATGCTTTTCCTTATGCCTAAAGTTGGTGTTCGCTAAGAATAGGCGGTTATCTGAGCATAGTTGCAACAGACGGTCTCCATTGTCTGTTCTCTCAGTCGCTACACCATAACATCCACCAAGATGTCTTTCCTTTTCACCTAGTCTACCTACTTGAGCATTAAAGTCACCAGCCATTATTACTATATCAGAGCGCCTAGCTTTTTGGAGGAGGTCCGAAAGCTTTCTGTAAAACTCATCTTTAACCTCGTCTGCACTGCAGTCAGTGGGGGCATAGGCAGATATGACGAAGAGGCAACGGCGAGTGTCCCTATCCTTACGAGTCCTTACTGTCCCGTTTAGTCGGACAGCGCACAAACGACTATCTACTGGGATCCAGTCTAGGAGAGATAATTCTGCCCTAGGACTCAACGCTATGCCTACCCCAGCAAGACCCCTGGAAGCAGCATCAGGGCTACCGGATACACGAAGAGTAAATCGAGCTGCTTCTACGTTTTGACAAGGTGAAATCAGGTTAATGACTTTACTAGGATCCTGTATGCGCGTTTCCGAGACGCAGCATACATCGATGGCACGAGATTCTAAAGTCCTAGCTAATGATGCCTGTTGCCCTATTTGACACAATGTCCGTACATTAAAAGCTCCAATATGTAGTCTAGAACGGGGTTTCAAGAGACCAGGAACGACGTTTCGTGATCTCACTTCGTCTGCATTAGCGGTGCAGTGAGAAAAGGGAGTGTGAGTAGAGTTAGTCGTAGAGATAAGAGAGACATTAGGGGGTGTAGGAAGGATTTGATTTTGACCAATTTGGTCTCGCGTGCTGGTACGGGTATGAGGGCGGTTGTCACTTCCCGGCTGCCCACACCGTGGAAGGTTGTTTCTTGAGGGACCTGAAAAGGAAGATGGATTAGTGTTGGTGCGTGACCGCAGAGTCCAAGGGACAACTGCTTGAGGCCGGTCACGCACGGCCTTTTTATGAAAGGTATTTTGAGGATTAGCTCCGTTCTTAAAGGCCCTTAGTGGGCACCCTTACCCAGGGAGACGGAAATCCGTGAGTTAGGGGGAGTGTGACATTTTTAGGGCCGACCTTTTCTAACCCTTCCTTCCTTGTGAGAAGGCAGCATCGCTGCAGATGCTGGTTGTCCGAGGGAAACACCTTACTGCTGTCACACCCCTCTGCAGTCAGCAGTACGACTTCGCCCTCAGACCTTGGGTAGCTGCTTTTAGTCTCATCGTTCTCCAATCGACCTGCCTGGCATGGTAGGACCTGCAGGAACATATGTTCCAGCCAGTATAGCTCGGTTGGGTCATCACGATAGGCAAGCCCGACCACCACGTCAAGGTAGCAGCTTCGGTCGGGGGGGCACATGTTTAGATTCAGATCATGCCCTAGTGCGAGCACGTATTTGTTTGAGGCTTGCTGGACGTAGGAAAGACACCGTAAGGAAGCCTCTTAGGGTTTTACTTAATGATAATATGGCGAAGAATATATTTCAGGAACAACTAGAAACAGAGTTAAGCAACCATGTAAGCGATTCTCATACGGAGGCAGGTTGGAATGATATCAAAAAGGCTGTGAAAACAGCAGTGATATCTGCTACTAAGGTTAACCATGAGGCTAGGATGAAGCCATGGATCTCTGTAGCATCCACCGAACTGATGGAAGCTCGAAAACTCATCCCACCTAGCTCTGAACATAATGAAGAGCGTACTCAACTTAGGCGCAGACTTATAAAAAGCCTACGTAACGACCGTGAACAGTGGTGGGTGGCGAAAGCAAAAGCGATGGAAAAGGCAGCGGCGATAGGCAACACTAGACAACTTTTCCGCCTTATCAAAGAAACCGGTATTAGGAACCCGAATGTAAGCGAGACTATCTCGGAATAGGATGGTCTTATTATCCATTCTCAATCTAGGAGGCTGGACCGATGGACAGAACACTTTAGGGATCAGTTCAACTGGCCTTCAGCCACTCTTCCGTTGCCCACGATCTCCAGTCATCCTGAATGGCAAATCGATTTAAGTCCTCCCAGTTTACATGAAGTTGAGAAAGCTATAGGAAATCTAAGGAGAGGTAGAGCGGCAGGTCCCGATAGGCTTACCCCTGAGATGTTTAAGGATGGTGGTCCAGTTTTAACGGTTAAACTGACCGAGATCCTAGGTAGAATCTGGGAAATGGACGCAATCCCATCTGACTGGTCTCAGTCGCTAATTGTCCCAATCTACAAGAAAGGACAGAAGTCCTCTTGTGACAATCACAGGGGAATAAGTTTAACTAATATAGTTTCTAAATTGTTAGCCTCGATTATACTTAGACGTCTAACTAGAGCTCGCGAAGAGCAGACTCGAGAAAACCAGTCTGGTTTTCGACCTGGACGTGGTTGTATAGACCACATCTTCACACTACGACAGGTCCTGGAACACAGACACACATTTAGACGTCCGACAATAGTCGTGTTCCTGGACCTTAAGGCGGCATTCGACTCAGTGGATTGTGAGGTTCTGTGGCAGTGTCTGTCATTGAAAGGTGTACCAAAGAAGTACATTAACCTTATACAAGCACTCTACTCGAACACCACTGGTCGGGTGAGAGCATATGGCGAACTGTCATCTGAATTCTCTACATCAAGTGGTGTCCGTCAGGGCTGCCCACTCTCTCCATTCTTGTTCAACTTTGTCGTAGACATCCTCCTAGAGTTAACATTAAGCTCGTCAGATTTTTCAGGGGTTGACCTTCTACCAGGAAAGTCGCTTACTGATCTAGAATACGCCGTGACATAGTTCTATTCGGTGAAGACGCTGACAAAATGCAGAGTCTTCTGACTACCCTAAGCAACAATGCGAGCATGTTCGGGATGCGGTTTTCCCCCTCGAAATGCAAAATGTTGCTTCAAGACTGGGTTGCTTCGGCACCTGAACTAGTGATAGGGAGTGAAGTAGTCGAGCGTGTAGATCACTTCACTTATCTGGGGAGTTTCATCAGTGCTGACGGTCTGGTGACTGACGAAATCTCAGCTCGGATACAGAAAGCTCGATTGGCTTTTGCCAACCTGCGTCACTTATGGCGTAGGCGTGATATCCGTTCGCTAACCAAAGGGCGGGTGTACTGCGCAGCAGTTCGTTCCGTTCTCTTATATGGCTGTGAAACATGACCGTTAAGAGTAGAAGATGTTCGTAGGTTACTAGTATTCGATCATAGATGTTTAAGAAGCATTGCTCGTATATCGTGGGACAGCCGAGTAAGCAATGCTGTCGTTAGGAAACGAGTACTAGGTAAGGATGGCGGATCAATAGATGAAGTAATGAAACTTCATCAGTTGAGGTGGTTGGGACATGTGTTACGTATGCCTAACCACCGACTGCCTCGACGAGCTATGTTTTGTGGTGTAGGAGTAGGTTGGAAGAAAGCTAGGGGCGGCCAAACCAAAACATGGCAGAAATCCATGAAGTCACTGACAAGTGGACTGAGTCATGTTGGTATATGTAGGCTACCTGGTTGGGGTCCGCGAGACGAAAGTCATCAATGGTTAGAGACCTTGAACGACATGGCTCAAAATCGTTTGCAATGGCGCAGGTGCATCCACTCTTTGAGCTCTCTCAAATCCTAATCTTCTGGATTAGCCAGCACCTCTACCTTTGTCTTTCTAACCTTATCTCACTGAATTATATTTTTTGAATAATATCTTAAACCCTAGTCTTCTTTATTATAACATTAATACCTCTACCATCTTTATCACCATGGGATTTGATTTGACATTTGCGTCTCTGTGCTAATAATGTGGTATGGCAACATGAGCTTATGTACATACGTACGAAGTTCTACGTTGCAACTGACTGACTGACTGACTTGACGTAGTGAATGAAATCACGATACACTAAAAGGTTAAACAATATTTCATTCTAGTGCCAAAATGTATTTTCAGATGTAAAATAACACATTGTTCACAGTTATTTGTTTGCTTTTCTCAGGTGATGATGATATAACGAAGTCATTTTACCACTTGTAGAGAGTCAAAGCATCGCATTAAATCCATCTTAAAATTAGGAGACGAATGTTCATGTAACGTATTTTCCAAAAGCATAACTGAAATAAACAAGTTAACGATGGTCGGTGTTAGGAAGTAACTCTGTAAACAGAAAGTTTCCAAGTAAACTTGCTAAACTTGCTAAACCTGAGTTTTTAAGACAAACCGAATGAAGTGGGTTCGATGATTGTAACTCATTGATTTATATTTTGACTTTACGTACAAAAAAAGTCCAACCTACTTGAACTTTATTTAAAATAACATGAAAGTTAACGGTACCAAATTTATTTTGCGGAGCTTCTTTTAAAAACTGGATTGCTTCAGTTGCACCCCAATCAAACATATTACCAGCCAAAAGACCTTTAATCAAAGACAATTGACGATCAGACCAATTCAATTTAGAAAGTTCATTTAATCTATCCATGAGAGTAGAAAGAGCCGCTCGATTTTCACACTTTTAAAATGAAATAAAATAAATAACTCAATGAATGTATGTCTTTTTCATACAATACGATGACCACCTTAATAAACTTAAATATAATAAAAAAAGCCTAATGCACCTGGACAGCAAATTATATGTCAATGAACCAATGAAACTCAGATTAATGTTTAACAGTGGATAATCCTAATTAATGATTGAAAAGTGAGTAACTAAGCTATTATGCTTATGCTATTTTTAATATCTGATTTAAATTTCTACTTACTCTTTTCTGTAAACAAAAAACATCTCCGAATCCATATTCACGTAAGAAATGCTGTTGAGCAGATAAAAGGCATCGTACAGTGAGTACTCCACGACCACTTGGATCTGCATTTAATTCACGTAGAAATCGTTTATATCGTTCAGCGAACTGATGTGAACGATCAGAAGCATCTGATAATGTGTCAGATTGGCTTTCTTCGGCTTTTGCTCTATAATATTCTACACAACTCTGAAATGCAGAAAATTAGGATGAGATAATAAGTATTCAAACTAAATGACTCCGAATACTACACTAAGACAAAGTAATACACTACAACGTAACCAATAAATCACATTTAACTTCACTCATAAAATATTTTGTACCATATATCAATTTCGAATACTAAGTTTTGAACATAGAAAGTTGAGGAATTATGAATGAAAAATAGAGCCCCATGAGCATTGGGAAACGTACACTTTTCCCAAAATAAACGACTTAAAATCAATTGACTTTCTGTTGACAAGTTCCAAATCAACTTATTGATGATTCATAAAAGTAACTGATTTGGAATTTTTATCCTGCTCTATAGAGATATCAATAAAAATGAATTATATTTATTATATTCAATATTGTACCATAAATCATACAGATTGAGATTTTGTATTTACGACCGGCAGTTGTCTTGCATTTGACGTACACAACCAAATGAGTTTTTAGATCAAAATATAACAGGTGTGTTGGTTGATTGGGAATTAGGTGTAGTAAAATTGTTGCTGAGCGTTAGTACTTAATGTAGTTGTGTTGTAGAAGTTAGAGTTGTTGGTGGAAATTGGGAAACACGACAGGTGATAGATTGATTTCGGTACACGCTAGTGTTTTCCATAACAAAATTATCTTATCAATTAATTTATTATAGTTCATAAAAGTATTGTAAAATTATAAAAACACTCTGAAATAGAAGGCTTGGAGCAAATTTTCCAGACAGTTAATGTAAAAGCTATTTACATTTTATACACATCATAACGCAATTAGCATATTTGAGTGAATAATTGTGAAGACAGTGCTTTACTCGTTACGAACAGCTCAGTCAAGCTATCAGTGACCTCATGGATTTGTTCCATGTTTTGACCACCCCTGACTTTATTCCAACCTATTTTTACACCACAAAACATAGCTAGTCGAGGCAGTCGATGGTTTTTCATATCATGTGTAACACATGTCCGAACCACCTCAACTGATGAAGATTCACTACTTCGTCAATTGATATTCCATCCTTACCTAGTACCTAGTGCTGAGAGTATAAGCATTAAATAAAACAACTGTATGAATAGATTTGAAATCAAAGTAAGTTTGAAAATTATTTTACAGCTTAGTTCAATTATATGAAATTTCTTATTCCTTTCCAGAAAGAAACTAATTATACTTAGGTATGAACAAGCTGATGAAATGCTTACACTATCTTTTTAATATTACTTACTTCAAAACAACCTAACCAATAAATCCTGGCTTCTTCATCGTGAGTTAGATCCCATGTATCCGGTGAATAATTTGCAGGTGACTCCAGTAAATGAAACATTTCAAGAGAATGTGTAAATATACGATCAAGTTCAAAATTAGGCAGTTTTGAAATTTCATGTTTCTGTGAGGTAAACTTTGAAGAACTCTTTAAAATAGATTCGCCTGCCCCTGATTTCTGAGAGATTGTTAAGTTTCTCGGATTTGACACTTTATCAACTGAAGAATTTGAAATTGCCACATCATGAGGAGAAGCGTTACTAAAATTATTCTCTTCTTTACTGTGATTGACTGCAAGTGGCTTTGATTCAGATGAAATATCAGAGAAAGAAGTATTACTCGAGCTAACTACATAGTTCTCAGCCCATAATGCTTTCCGTTCCGCTGGATTATTATTTTCACAAGTTTTAAGAAATGCACCTACTGCCCCTAAATACCCTTCATGCCGTAAAAATAAAGCTTTGTATTCTCCACCTGACCAAAACTGAACAGCATAGGTAATTACCTGGGTAAACAAAAAAACATGAGGGTTAGTATATTAGATCAAAATAAATAATGTGAAGTCAAATAGCATTATACGGATCATACTAACTTTTAGTAAAATTCGACAGAAACGTTAAATTGAGAATGTCAATAAAACTTTTCGTCAGAAAGCAGTGAATTCCTAAATGTATATATGACGTGCTCCCTTGATACAGTGGTATGAGGAAGCAATTCGCATATTTTGTAACAGTTTGTAACATACCAACAGGTGATCACGGTGAATCTGAAGCATATCATGAAAAAATGATTGACTTTCGGTACTAGATTTGATTGAATCTAAACCGGCTGGATAAGAATTATAATCGAGAAAACTGACTTCATTACAGACAAATAGTTTAAAATCATCAATCAATCATTGTTAGATCACCATTAGAAACCCAGAAGCACTAGACGGCCGTTTCGTCCTGGTATGGGACTCATCAGCAGTGCACATCCATGACCATTGCACCTCACAAAATTCGGAACCAGGACCTTCGGTCTCCCGCTCGAACGCATAACCTATGGACCACTATGCCGGCATCCAACGGTGTCAATGTCAAACTCCGATCAATCTAGAGATTTTGCGCGACCCTACCCATTGATGAGTCACATACCAGGACGAAACGGCCGTCCAATGCTTCCAGGTTTATAATTGTGGTCTAACAATGACTGATTGGTGATTTCAATGCGTAAAAACACTGATCTCCATAATTCAAATTGAAAAAGACAAATAGTTGTTTTCAAAGATACCCACAAAATAGAATTTCTCATCTTAGAATATAATTTAAAAACAAAACGTATTTTCTGACACAACAGTAAATAAAGCTTCGCTAAACACATTAAATTAAATGGTTGTGATATACCTTACAAACACCAAGTCAACACCTGCCACGATAGATTATACTGTTTCTCAAAAGGGTGTACTAGAAAAACATAAAACTCCTCAAAACCAAGGTGCCGAAACAACAAATTGAGTCAATGACAGTTGGAATGACATACGTTGTGACGTGTACATTTTCCTGACCAAGATCTGGTGAACATTTATAATCAACCGATGAAGATATTAGGTAACGTGGAATGAATTTGGTTAGAGACGTGAATGAATTTACTCCATCCAATGAACTCATATCATAATCTAAGAATCTTAAATTTTGATGTTATAATAGAATTTTCATTCTTAATTCATATTTTTATTTCCGACAATAACCAAAACATTTAATTTACTAATACCATTTCAATTATAATATCTGACAACCAGAGCCCTTCCACTGTTTGAGCAGCCAGGAAATAACATCCGCCCACATACCCATAAAAGCACACGAGACCAAATCGGTCACAATCAAATCCTTTCTACACCTCTTAATAATTCTCTTATCTCCTCGACCAACCCTTATTTCGATCATTTATCACCTCACGCCACTGAAGCAAACGGTACGAGCTCTCGAAACATTATTCCTGGTCTCTTGAAACCCTGTACTAAATTACATATAGGAGCTTTGAATGTTCGAAACTTTGTGTCAAATAGGGCAACAGGCTTTATTAGCTAGAACCCTGGAATCTCGCAACATCCGTGTATGCTGCGTCTCCGAAACGCGCATACAGGATCCTAGTAAAATCATTAATTTAATTTCACCTTGTGAAAATAAAAAAGCAGCTCGATTTGCTCTTCGCGTATCTGAAAGCCGTGAAGCTGCTTCCCGTGACCTCGCTGGTGTAAGTATAGCGCTGAGTCCTACCTAGCAGAATTAGCTCCCCTAGACTGGATCCCGATAGACAGTAGCTTATGCGCTGTCCGACTGAACGGCACAGTAAGGACTCAGTAAGACAGGGAAACTCGCCGTTGCCTCTTCGTCGTATCTGCCTACGCTCCCACTGACTGCAATTCAGACGATGTGAAAGATGATTTCTACAGAAAGCTTCTGGACCTCCTCCAAAAACTTAAGCACTCTGATATAGTTATAATGGCTGGTAACTTTAATGCTCAAATAGGTAGACTCAGCGAAAAGGAGAGACACCTGGATGGATCTTATGGTGTCCTGGCTGATCGCCCAGATAATGAAGACCGTCTGCTGCAGCTATGCTCAGATAACCGCCTATTCCGAGCTTAAGCATAAGGTAAAACACATTTTGACCTGACGACCCCAAAAGTCCTTTCAAAGCTGGACCCAACTAGACCACATCGCAATAAGCCATCGATGGAGAGGCTCTGTTGAAGACTGCGCTCTCATTCTGGAGCACTTGTTTAGATTCAGGCCATGCTCTAGAGCGAGCGCATATTTGTTTGCGCCTTACTGGATGCAAGAAAACCTCTTGGGTTAATGATAATGAATATATGATGGATGCTCGAAAGCTCATCCCGCCCGATCTTCAACCACACTTCGGTTGCCCACAATCTCCAGTCATCCTGAATGCCACATCGATGTAAGTCCTCCGACTCTTTATGAAGTTGAAAGAGAGATAGGAAATCTGAAGCGAGAGAGAGCAACAGGTTCTGATAGACTGACCCCTGAGATTTTCAAGGATGGTGATCCGGCATTAGCAGCTAGATTGACTGAGATCTTAGGTAGAATCTGGGAACTGGACGTAATCTCATCCATCTGGTCTCAATCACTGATTTTCCCAGTCTACAAGAAAGGACGAAAGTCCTCTTGTGAAAATCACAGAGGAATCAGTTTAATAAATATAGTGTCTGAATTGTTAGCTCATGAGGAGCAGGCTCAAAAATACCAGATTGGTTTAACACATAGACTTGGCTGCTTCTACTAACTCTACTACTACGGGATTCAATGGACAATTGCACCCCTGTGGTAATGTGGTATGGCAATTTGAACTGATGTACGTTCGTATGAAGTTCTATGTTGTTGTTGACTGATAATATCCATCTTGTTAATCCTTTTATATTGTACTTATTGAGATGAAGTTTTGGCCAGACGCATATTCAAGACATGCTCTATGTTATTTGTGACTACGACAATTTAGATGAACTCAAAAGAGTAGAAAGTCTTCCTAAAAGCTAAATGGTTTCATTAATGAGAATATGTAATAATGCATATGCAATTTTCATTGCTAAAATAAAATGCTTACTTCCATTGTTAACCCATGTCCTCGAATAAAATATCCGCCGAAAATAATTCGTGTAAGGCTATGCTGTTTAGCATACAAGCAAGCCAGTTGACCAATATTACTGTAAAAATTCATCAAGGAAAACAACAATATAAAGTAACACTGAAGATTACATAAACATATATAAATTTACCGTCTAACAACTAAATTTAACTGAGGATACATTATTAAAAACAGGTCGCCCTATGTTTGCAGGCTTTAAGTCTTTCAGTCTGCATAAAATCAAAACTGAGTGAAGTTGATGAGTCATAGGCAGAGATGAAACAGCTGTCTAGTGCTCTCTACGTTTTGCTGGATTCAGGTGCAAGACTATGTTGACAATTATTGTTTGATCTAAGTTTTCGGAAACAAAGGTAAATTAGCAAAAAGCAACCTTTACAGAAGACAATAGACTTCTCATGTAAGACATATGCATTTTGAATTCGATAGTTGTTGATTAACCGATAGATTTAAACTTTTCGAAGGTGAACAAAATGCAAAATAAAACTTGGTGCGTAAGTAAATTAGTTCAAGTTGCCGTATCCCATTAGCAAGAGAGATGAGAGTGTCAGAACAAATACCAGAGTATTAAAAGTAGCAACAGTATCATTGGTGACGGAGAACAATAGACACCAAAAATAATGTTGAAAAAATTCAAGTGGTGAAATGAAAGAAAGCTATGAGGAATTCAGGGGCCTAGAATTTAGTGAAACATACAGAATCGATGCACCTCCAGCATCGAAAACCGTTCTGAGTTATTTCATTGAAAAACCGTTAACCAGCGATTCCGTCAACCAGTCAGTCGGCAGAAAACTCCGCCTGCAGACCCTTCGGGGCTACTACCGGTTCCAAGTCCGGATAAAGGAGGAGGGTTGGGCATGGGGTTATCGACCCCATCCCACCAGAAAACTAACTTGCCAAAAAACGCTAACCAGAAGAAATAATTCAAACCATTTTAACTCTGGCCTGGGAGTTGTAAGAAGAGTTATGACGTCGCATAATGAAAGCCGAGTTCCCTCGGAAGTCACGGGGCCGATGCCTCTTCTGACAACCAGAGCAACCACTCTTTTAGGTACATGGAACGTTCGTACATTGTGGGAGACTGGAAGATTATTATAAGTTGCTGCAGAAATGAAAAGATACCACTCTGAGGTGCTTCGAATCATTGAAACACATTGGACACAAGTAGGACGACTGAGATTAGCTTCAGGGGAACTGCTGTTATACTCTGGTCATGAAGAGGTAAATGCTTCACATACACAAGGAGTTGCACTGATGCTGTCCAAACAAGCACAAAAGGTACTGATAGGACGGGAATATCATAGACCAAGGATCATTAAAGCATCCTTCTAAACAAAGAAAGAAAACATTACAATGAATGTCATCCAATGCTATGCACCTACCAATGACTACAATGACAACGATAAAGATCAATTCTATGAAAGGCTGCGGTCAATCGTCGACAGATGCTCACCAAAGGATTTGACGATTCTTATGGGAGACCTGAATGCCAAGGTTGGAATGGACAACACTGGATATGAAGACATCATGGGACGACATGGACTGGGAGAAAGGAACGAAAATAGTGAGAGATTTGCAAACCTATGCGCACAATATTCCCGCAAAAGCGCATACACAAAGCCACATGGATTTCACCGGACGACACTACTCAGAACCAAATCGACCATATCTGTATCAACAAAAAGTTCAGAAGGACTATGGAGGATGTGAGAACCAGGAGAGGAGCTGATATAGCCTTAGATCACCACTTGCTGGTCGCTAAAATAAAACCGAAACTCAAGAAACACTGGATAACAGGGCAGACAACATCACAGAAGTTTAATACGGCCTTTCTTCGGGACACCATAAAACTCAACGAATTCAAGATAACCATCACCAATAGGTTCCAGGCCTTGCACGATATACTCAATGGAGAGGAAGCAAGATTGGAGAACGATTGGAAAAAGATCAAGGAGGCAATTACTTCAACATGTCACGAAGTTCTGGGTTACAAGAAGTACCATCACAAGGAATGGATCTCTGTTGGTACTCTTGCAAAAATTGAAGAAAGGAGGAACAAGAGGGCCGCAATCAATGTCAGCCGAACAAGAGCAGAGAAAGTTAAGGCACAAGCTGCATGTACAGAAACAAACAGGGAAGTGAAGAAGAGCATAAGAGCTGACAAACGAAAATATGTGGAAGATCTAGCAATGACGGCGGAAAATGCTGCAAGAGACGGAAACTTGAGACAATTGGCAGTCAGTCAGTCAAATGCAGCGTACAACTTCGTACGTAACTACATCGGTTCATGTTGCCATACCAGATCAGCACAGAGATATAATTGTCAGTTCAAATCCAACAGTAGGAGAGGTAGTAAAGGTATTAGAAGTAATCGGAGAGGTTAGGATTAGAAGATATTATTCAAGAAGTATGGTTCAGTGAGAAAAGTTTGGAAAGTCAAAACTAGAGGGGTTGAAGAAGCCAGAAGATTAAGATTTGAGAGAACACAAAGAGTGGATGCACCTGTGTCATTGCAAACGATTTTGAGCCATGTCATTCAGGGTCTCTAACCATCGATTACTATCATCTCGCGGACCCCAACCAGGTAGTCTACATCTACCGAAATGGTTCAGTCTACTCGTCAATGACTTCATGGATTTGTGCAATGTTTTGGTTTGGCCGTCCCTACCTTTCTTCCAACCTATTCCTACACCATAAAACATAGCTAGTCGAGGACATCCGATGGTTTAGGCATATCACATGTACACATGTCCGAATCACGTCAACTGATGAAGTTTCATTACTTCATCAATTGATCTGCCATTCTTACCTAGCACCCGTTTCCTTATAACAGCATTCCTCACTCGAGTGTCTCAGGATATACGAGCAATGCTTTGAAGACACCTATGATCGAAATCCAGTAACCTACGAATATCTTCTACTCTCACTGGCCATGTTTCACAGCCATATAGTAGGACGGAGCGAACTAATGCGCATTACACCCTTCCTTTAGTCAACAAACGGATATCTCGCCTTCGCCATAGATGATGCAAGTTGGCGAAAACCAATCAAGCCTTCGGTATCCGTGCTGAGATTTCGTCATTCACCAGGCTATCAGCACTGACGAGACTACCAGGATAAGTGAAGCGGTTTACACGCTCGACTACTTCACTCCCTATCACTAGTTCAGGTGCTGATGCAACCCAATCTTGAAGCAACATTTTGAGTTTCAAGAGGGGATACTGCATCACGAACTTGCTTGCATTGTTGCTTAGGATAGTCAGAAGACTCTGTATTTTGTCAGCGTCTTCACCTAATAGAACTATGTCATCGACCTATTCTAAATCAATAAGCGAGCCTCCCGGTAAAAAGTCCACTCCTGAAAATTCAGACGAAGGTATTGTTATATCTAGAAGCAGGTCCATGACAAAATTGAACAAGAATGGGGAAAGTGAACATCCCTGAAGTAAAGAATTCCGATGACAGGTCGCGATAATCTCGCCATATTCATTCTAAACCCTTCCTTCCTCGTGAGAAGCCAGCATCTCTGAAGATGCTGGTTGTCCGAGGGAAACACCTTACTGCTGTCACAACCTTCTACAGTCAGCAGTACGACTTCTCCCTCAGACATTAAGTAGCTGCTTCCAGACTCATCGGTCTCCAATCGACCTGCCCGGTATGGTAGAATCTACACGAACATGCGTTCAAGCCAATATATCTCGGTTGGGTAACCACGATAGGCACGCCCGACCAGCTACGTTCGGGGACAGCAGACTGCTTACTCAGTGGTCCCAGGATATACGATGAATGCTCCGATGAGTCCCCGACCGTAGCTGGTCGAGCGTGCCTATCTTGATGACCCAACCGAGCTATATTGGCTGGAACATATGTTCCTGAAGGTTCTACCATTCGAGGCAGGTCGATTGGAGACCGATGAAACTAAAAGCAGCTGCTCAAAGTCTGAGGGCGAAGTCGTACTGCTGACTGCAGAGGGGTGTGACAGCGGTAAGGTGTTCCCCTCGGACAACCAGCATCTGCAGCAATGCTGCCTTCTCACAAGCAAGGAATGGTTAGAAAAGGCCGACCCAAAAAATTTCACACCTCACCCTACCTCACAGATTTCCGTCTCCGGCGTTAAGGGCTGCCCGAAAAGGGGTTTTAAGAGCGGAGCTAATACTCAAAAATCTCTCGTAAAAAGTCTGTGCGTGACCGGCCTGAAGCAGTTGACCCTTGGGCTCTGCGATCACTCTCCCAGGTCTCTAATACCGACACTAATCAGCCTTCCTTTTCAGGTTCCTTAAGAAACAACCTTGCACTGTTTGAGCAGCCAGGAAATAACATCCGCCCACATACCCATAAAAGCACACGAGACCAAATCGGTCACAATCAAATCCTTTCTACACCTCTTAATAATTCTCTTATCTCCTCGACCAACCCTTATTTCGATCATTTATCACCTCACGCCACTGAAGCAAACGGTACGAGCTCTCGAAACATTATTCCTGGTCTCTTGAAACCCTGTACTAAATTACATATAGGAGCTTTGAATGTTCGAAACTTTGTGTCAAATAGGGCAACAGGCTTTATTAGCTAGAACCCTGGAATCTCGCAACATCCGTGTATGCTGCGTCTCCGAAACGCGCATACAGGATCCTAGTAAAATCATTAATTTCACCTTGTCAAAATAAAGAAGCAGCTCGATTTACTCTTCGCGTATATGAAAGCCGTGAAGCTGCTTCCCGTGACCTCGCTGGTGTAAGTATAGCACTGAGTCCTACCTAGCAGAACTAGCTCCCCTAGCCTGGATCCCGATAGACAGTCACTTATGCGCTGTCCGACTGAACGGCACAGTAAGGACTCAGTAAGACAGGGAAACTCGCCGTTGCCTCTTCGTCGTATCTGCCTACGCTCCCACTGACTGCAATTCAGACGAGGTGAAAGATGAGTTTTACAGGAAGCTTCCGGACCTCCTCCAGGAAATCAAGCGCTCTGATATAGTAATAATGGCTGGTGACTTTAATGCTCAAATAGGTAGACTCAGCGAAAAGGAGAGACACCTGGATGGATCTTATGGTGTCCTGGCTGATCGCCCAGATAATGAAGACCGTCTGCTGCAGCTATGCTCAGATAACCGCCTATTCCGAGCTTAAGCATAAGGTAAAACACATTTTGACCTGACGACCCCAAAAGTCCTTTCAAAGCTGGACCCAACTAGACCACATCGCAATAAGCCATCGATGGAGAGGCTCTGTTGAAGACTGCGCTCTCATTCTGGAGCACTTGTTTAGATTCAGGCCATGCTCTAGAGCGAGCGCATATTTGTTTGCGCCTTACTGGATGCAAGAAAACCTCTTGGGTTAATGATAATGAATATATGATGGATGCTCGAAAGCTCATCCCGCCCGATCTTCAACCACACTTCGGTTGCCCACAATCTCCAGTCATCCTGAATGCCACATCGATGTAAGTCCTCCGACTCTTTATGAAGTTGAAAGAGAGATAGGAAATCTGAAGCGAGAGAGAGCAACAGGTTCTGATAGACTGACCCCTGAGATTTTCAAGGATGGTGATCCGGCATTAGCAGCTAGATTGACTGAGATCTTAGGTAGAATCTGGGAACTGGACGTAATCTCATCCATCTGGTCTCAATCACTGATTTTCCCAGTCTACAAGAAAGGACGAAAGTCCTCTTGTGAAAATCACAGAGGAATCAGTTTAATAAATATAGTGTCTGAATTGTTAGCTCATGAGGAGCAGGCTCAAAAATACCAGATTGGTTTAACACATGGATGTGACTGTATAGGTCACATCTTCACACTACGACAGTTTTTATTACACAGACACAATAGTTGTCTTCCTGGACCATAAAGTAGCATTTGACTCTATTGATCGTGATGTTCTGTGGCAGTGTCTTTCATCAAAATGTGTACCGAAGAAGTACATTAACCTTATACAAGCTTTCTACTCGAACACTACAGGTCGAGTGAGAGATCATGGCGAACTGTCATCGTAATCGTTTACTTCAAGTGGTATCCTTCAAAGACTTCCATTTTATTAATCCTTGTTCAATTTTTTCATGGACCTGCTTCTAGATATAACAATACCTTCGTCTGAATTTTCAGGAATAGACTTATTGATTTAGAATAGGTCGATGACACAGTTCTATTCGGTGAAGACGCTGACAAAATTTATATGTATATACATAATATATACCAGTGGTTGTCTGAGTGGATGTTGCGCTAAATATGTATTTGTTCTTGTCAAACATATATCAAGCACATTTAACGACCACTACTGATTTTGAATATAGGCTGAGTTTTAGTTACTAAGGCCAGAGGTTTTTATAGCAAAAATATCAGAAGTCAAATGATTGTGCCATTGTGAAGTGTTAAGTATTTTGTTTGATCAATGGACAGGATGGTGTTACTGCAAAATCACTAATAACACTTTTAATGTTGATTTTGACAGGATATAAGAACACCAGATCTTGTTGAGAAATAAAAGAAATACTGATGCATACTTACTTGCTAACTGTAATTAGTAGAGCCTTCACCATATCGCCTAATACACGAGGTTGTTCCGGATGACGGGCAGCTAAGCCAAATGAGCTTGCAATTACATCCCCAGAGAGTCCAAGTGTCTCGTACGCACCTCCATAGATATCACGTACCAACATGTCAACATTACGGTGGTCCCCGGAATCCGCCATCTCCAAAAGCTCATCGAAAGTAAACTTTCCTATAGTATCAAGGGAATTAAAATTACTAGCAGAACATGATAGTAACACAAAATAAAGAGTAATGTCAATCCAATGAATTCAAGAAAGAACCAAACTAGAAGTTTTTTAATCATATTTAATATGTATAAGAGCATCTTCAAGTCGCGATTTTAAGGATGTTGAAAATATAATTGCTCAGAAAACTGGACAAACTTTTATTAGCACACTTATAACAACGTTGAAGCTAAATCGAACTTTAAACATTGACTTTACTTTGTTTCATATGAAAACTAGTGGTAAAATTAAAGCTTTAATTTTAAACTACTTAAGTAATGTTTCACTGATTACCAAGAAATAGGTGTGCCTTAAAAAGTGAATAATACTAGTTCACGATTAAGACTTACCTCCAGATAATAGCGTTCCTAAGCCCCAAAAAGTACCACCCCCGATAGACGTTCCACCAACTCTTTGATAAGAAGTTGGACTTTCAACTTTCAAGAAACTAACACCAGACCCAACATTGACTAAAAGGAAAGGAAACGTACTCACCAAGCAGTTAGGAACAAAAACGTGTGCAGGAGTAGCATGTTTGTCGTAATAAAATAACTCATCTGGGATGTTTCGAAGCATAAATACACATCCCCTTATAAGACAATCCATTTCATCTTCTTTGTCCAATTCAACTCCTAACTTCGAACAAATCAGTTCACGATAACGATAAGCACCTCCACCAGTCACCTTGATCTTATTAATTGTATTTTTGGATAAAGCATTTTGCTGAATAATGTTGGAATGGATAAAATCCAAACATTCTTCTATATTCCTAGTTTCAAATTTCATGAAACATAACTTTTGTCCTTCATCCTCGTGCTCCGTATATTCATAAAAGTCAAAAGGGATTTCATTTTCATTGACACTTTTACAACATTGCTGAGGTATAGAACGTCTATACCGAAAAACGCGTTTGTATACTAATTTTGCAAGCGAACCACCGATGTCTAGAGCGAAGATATTTTCATGAGCACTTTGGTCAAACGATGGGTCGGAAACTTTCGAAATATCGACTGCTGGAGCATACGACATGACAAAAAAGTTTAAGTATCTGGAAATAGAAAATATAACGTGTGTATTAGAAAAATTCCAAAGGATATAAAACTGATGTGGGAAATTTAAGCTAATATAACATTTATCCCTAATAATCTCAGATCCATGATATTCCGTAAGAGGTGAACCCAACAAGCTTTGCGGAATAACGCTAGATGAGGGATTTCCTTGGAAAGTGTAGCCAATAACATACTAACAGTATCCCTAATTTCCTTCCACTTGACTCCTGAGCAACTGCTAACTGTAGAGCATTTTCTTAACTTTATTAATCCTTTTATAATTTTCTTTGCTGATTTAGTCTTATTAGGTGTTTTGCTGAACTAATGTTAGATTTGACAGCTTCGTTTTGACCAGACTATAATGAGAAGAATGAACGGCATTAATAGGACGAGCACAAAACAAGGGTTGATTTTGTGAGTAAGCTTCATTTAAAGTTAAAACATATTGCACAAGGGTCATTTACCACTGATTTCTAACAACTTAGTTGTCAGTTGCAAGCATTCCACGACCAATATATATCATAGTCTGACAGCCCCATACAGAATTTCCCAACCATCCTTTATACCTATCTAAATGTGTTTGCACAAAGGATCATTATATCAGTTAACCTCTTAATAAACTCAAATTACCGAACTACATAAGACACCACTAAGACCTTCGAAATCATCTTGAAGACCGAAGTCAAGATTAAATAACGAAAACCACAGACACAAAAAATAACTTTGGAAGCGAGGGTTTTTAAGATCTTATTTCTTGAAATTAGGCGTTAGGAGTTGGGAAACTAGCATTGTACAATGTTAGATTCAGTTAGTGGAGTACAATACTAAACCCTTGGGTTACCATGTAATGACAGTAAATAATTTTTAAACTTTCTGTTCCAAACCTTGCTGCCAAAACAATACAGTGGATATCAAATCTATTACCGAATTACCAAGCCGACAGTTGTCGCAAATGCACAAACTACTGGTGCTGTATTAAAGAAACTACTACGCTCTATGTCATCTGAATTTATTTGTACTGGAATTCAAACTCTCAACTTGATGCAGTTCAAGAGCTGACAACATGCAGTCCAAACTAACCAGAATCGGGTCACTACTTCGATGACCCCAAACTGCTGTCGGAACTCGCTTCTGACCTTGACACCGCCAAAGTGATAAGCTGAAACTCTCCGTCATCCAATATCTATTTCTCAAGCTAGTATAAACCAATTGATTTCTTCGCACTCTATTCTTGTCCTTTCGATATGTTCACAAGTGTTTTTTTCATTTCCCATGGATGGCAGTTTAGCTACTCGAATGCACTAATTTTAGTTGAATGTTCCGAGATTTCATTAAATGCACTTGAATCAGAGAAGAAGGGTTTCTGGATACCAACAGCAATCACAGTACCAGGCCTGATTTCGGTTGTCTGCAGTGTGAAGAATAGTAAATTCTAAGATGGATGTTTCAGAAACAAGTAGATAAACAAATAAACCATTCATTAAACTGTTATACTTTCCGTCTACAGGACTTGTGTCTCTTTTAAAAATATGAGCTGAAAAAGCATGGTTAACTCCAAGTTGGACCAGTGAGTATGTTTCAAAGAGAGTTAGTAGCTGTTCTGTGGTGACTGTACCAAGTGGCATTCGAATAAAGTGAAAACTTTCATTAGCCTTGTCTGCATCTCCTATGTAGTTCGAAATGGTGTTTAGGCTTTCTGTGGTTATTAACCCGAAGTTGCGCTATGAAGAAACATTAATGTGAGGACTTCCACTGAGGGTGTGAGTTTTTGGCTTCATGTGGGGTAAAATGTCCATATTGTCACATTTCGACTGGTTGAGTTCTAATCCATTTTTCGCTGCTCATTCCCCAATTTTTGTAAGATCATTTCGGAGCACAAATGAGTCATTTTTGCTGATTATGGACCTCCGAACTTTCGTTTAGTCTGCGTGGATTGATGACGCCGAGCCAATTTTAGTTAACAAGTAATTAAGAAATAACCGAAAGGGGCAGTGAACCTCTGAAAAACTCCTGATGTTGAGACTCGCCTGTTTGCATAAACTCTATATATCTTAGCACGAGATATTTTTTTCTCAAGGTAGTTTCTGAGCCAAGATAGACATGTATCAGTGAATCCTGTCTTCGCGATCTTCGCTAATTGAAGTACCTGAGGTACAGTGTTAAACGCTATTGCGAAGTCAAAGGATATTATATAAACCGGCATTTTTCGGTCCCAGTTGGTTGTCCAGCTGTCTTATGCTATGAAAAAGGTGAATGTACACTATCCGTCTTTCTCAAACCATGTTGAGATTCGTGGACAATGTTTTTATTATCCACGTACTTTCTCATTTGCTCACCCATTCTTCCACTACCTTCGAAAGTATTGATTGTAATGCTGCTGGTCTTTAACAGGTTGAATCCAGCATATATCCTCCTTTAGAGACTAAAGGGAAAGTGCCTACATCGATTCTGCTGGAGGTTAATGTGACTCCAGTGAATGTCTGAACAGGTCGCGTTTACCGGTTGTTTGTGATCGTGTAAAACATGATTACGTCATTGTCATTACTTCCCATAGGTGT
This sequence comes from Schistosoma turkestanicum, assembly GCA_944470395.2. Classification (NCBI taxonomy): domain Eukaryota; kingdom Metazoa; phylum Platyhelminthes; class Trematoda; order Strigeidida; family Schistosomatidae; genus Schistosoma; species Schistosoma turkestanicum. Next base: position 30,238,534 of record OX103979.1, on the reverse strand, counting down.
AGATACAAAAATCCTAGACTAGGAGCTGACCACTTCTTAAAAAATAACCGACGTTTGAGGGAGTCCCATCCTTGTCCCATAAGGTGGCGTCACACCCATGCTCAGTCAGTTTGGAACTTTTAATGGCTCTGGCTAGTCGCTCTCTAAACCAACTGGTATAACTTTCATTCTGCTTGCTAAGAATTTTGGATGGAAGGTTGAAGCTCTCAGTCACTAGTATCTAGTTAAATCTAGGGCGTATTCTTAATATCGGTTAGCTTATCTATCTGAGCTATAGTACCCTGAGGCCTGGTAGACCCTTTGAATCAAGTATTCTGTGCCGGTCGTGTTCGTGGTTCAGTAGCATTGATTATTTGAGTACCGGGTGATGGTACGGTTAATATATAACTAGATACAGTTTTGATGTATATCGTAATTCCACCTGCTGTTTCCCGCCCCCTATTGCACTGGAAGATGGCCTCCCTCAGAACACAGTCAACATCATTCACAATTCCTATGATCAATTAAACTACAAAATCGTACACGGAGGACAGCTGACAGACTTATTTGATGTGAAGACTGGTGTCAAGCGAGGTTGATTACTCTCACCCTTCCTCTTTGGCCAGGTGATCGAATGGATTATGAAGAACGGTACACAGTGGACAACCACGATTCAGCTGGACGATTTTAATTTCTTAGATGATCTAGCTCTTCTAACACCAACGCAACAACAAATGCAACAGTGTGGAAGCAGATTCAGAAGCTGCAGGTCTCAACACACGTAAACGGAAAAGTACGATTCTCCGATACAATACAACCCGCGCCAACCATATCACTCTTGATGGAGATGCCTTGGAGGACTTAAAACCTTCATATATCTGGGCACTATCATTGACAAGCATTTCTGCAATTAAACTAATTAAGCAGCATCATGGACGAGCATAGTGGATCTTATGCGGATGTGAAAGCGCGGATAAATAAACAACATCTAGAACTCAAAACTAATTTCGATTGATACCAAAATCAGAATTTTCAATGTGAATGTCAAGACAGTTCTTCTATGTGGAGCATAAAATTGTAGAACTATCATCCGGAAGATACAAGTATTCATTAACAGTTTCCTCCGCAAAATAATAATAATAATAATAATACTCCATATCCTTTGGCCAGACACGATCAGCAACAACCTACTGTAGGAGAGAACGAACCAAATTCCAGTGGAGGAGGAAATCAGGAAAAAGCGGTGGAAGTGGATAGAACACACAATGCGGAAAGCACCAAACTGAGTTACAAGACGAGCCCTTACTTGGAACCCTCAAGGCAAAAGGAAAAGAGGAAGGCCAAAGAACATATTACGCCGAGAAATGGAGACAGACATGACAAGAATGAACAAAAATTGGACAGGACTGGAAAGGTAAGCCTAGGACAAAGAAGGTTGGAGAATAGTGTAAATGGATTTTCTACGGTGGCAGTTCCAATGAGTTCCAATAGGTGCAACCTGAACTCGTATCTCCCAGTCCAAAGTCGAGAAAACGCAAAAATTCTGGAATTGATGCACCTTCCAGGTTACAATTACTCCGAAGAGTATCCAACAAGGGTGAATAAGTGACGTTAAGTCCAACTGCTACCGGATCAATCCAAATATGGCTGTAGCCATATTAAAGATCAAATTTAAACAACATTTATACAGTTCAGAAACAAACACAAAAACTTCAATATAAGTACAAAATATAGAAATAATAGCAATATACAATGATAAAATCTCAAACTGGAATCAAATAAAATACCAAAAATGTCAACAGAAAGAGTCCGTCACGTCATAACAAAAATATGTAAACATGGAGGGATTTTCCAAAAAACAAAACATTCAAAAAGGATTCTACACCGGCCCGCAAAATCCCTCCATGCAAAAAAGCAAGCGTTAATGACACGTCAATTTAGCGTTCCCACTCATCCCCTAATCCACACCGGAAGAACGTGTAGGACTTACAGCAGTACGCCTACCCGCCGTCCAACATATGGATATGACCTATCAAGCTAACTAGGTACCTATACCTTCCCATCAGGCCCTTGATTCCCCTATCTATCGTAGCATGACCTAACGGTAGTATAAACCTTATCCAATTAACCCACACGAACATGTACAGCACGTCGTAGAACTGGTCATACCCTATCCGGGAACTACATTCCATATCATGGGGATGAGTCGTCATTCCACCACCACTTGCTCCGATCAGCAGATACAATGAAGTCCGTGATGCTGACTTGTCAACAGAAGTTCTTGACCCATAGATAATATGCAAGGGTGGGATCTCCAATTTTGTCAATTCTTCGTCTCCAGAAGACTTTAAGTAGCATAACATGGGATCAATATTTATCTCTCCATCTCCTGATACAGAGGAGGTTTGATCAGCATTCGTCATCGTCGGTAACTTATTTGTCACATCAGTGACATCCAGATTATTATCAACGTCATCATGATTCCGTTCTGTCAGACAAGTCGCGTCGTTTCGGTCTGCATTAGCATCCGTAGAGTGAAACTCTTCCATTGTTGTATAACTCATCTCACTACATGAAAGAACAGCATTAGTATCGCAATTCGAAACTGATAAACTCACTTGTTGTTCTTCATGGTCCGTTTCAGAGACACAAGACATATGCTCATCAATAGCATCATTATCATGCAACACTGTAGATTGGTTGTTACCATCAGACGCTTCCTTCTCATCATCACTTGACTGACAGTCAACCGAAGTAGGGACACTTACAGTTACACAACCTTGTGTATCCTCAATCAACTTAACGTTCGTGACAAGGTCCGATGACGTCGAAACACTAGGAGGCTCGTTCGATGAAGTTGATCGACTAATCACTATAAGTGGACTGTTGACACTTTCTGTCTCCTTATTATCGCTGTCACTACTCAGATTCTGATGACTACTATTTCCATTGCTAGTCATAGCATCCGAAAGATAATGATGTTTAGGCTTCTTAATAATAGTAGCATCATGTTGTTTCCTAGGCTTCTTAGCCTTTACAGTACCGCCATCACTTATCCTAGAATCTACTCTAGGTCCCGTTATATAATTTACCCTAAATGAAGGGTTCCGAACATAGGCTTTATTCCGTCCAGACAATCCTGCCTGGGCCTTATTCATATTTATTGAACTCACGAACCTCTGTTTACTCGAATCCAAATAACCGTTCCAGGCTTTTCGAGCAGCTAAGAGGCTTTTATCATCACACCCTTCGGATCCATCTTGATGCCTACACTTTTCACCTTTTTCTTTCTTTTCCATACTTAGAAAAGCCATCTTATCTGTTACACCAACCGGCTTCTTACTGGGATACGCATCAAGAGGTTTTACATCGTCACGGTCACATACTCGTCCTTCAACAGCCTTCAACCCGATATAATTGACAACTCTCTTAATTTCCGGGCGTGCGTTAGATAGAAACGAAGAATCCTCATGTCTCGCACGCAGACCACTAGTAGCTTCCGTATTATGTCCTGTTTTAGCCCGATAAACTAATCTTCCGAACCTACTACTAGTTATCTTAGCACGAGACATAATAAATTCCGTCAACTCATTGAAATTAGGCTCTCTCTCCTCTTCGTCCCACTTGATTCCCAGCTCTGCCCACTGGGCTTGCATTCGACGAGGTAAGAGCCTGAATATTCATTCTAAAGTAACCAAGGAATTAAGTTCCGTTGTGCAATTTAGCTGTTCTAAGGTTAAAGCAGCATTCTGCATTTTAATAGCCAAATTCGTCAACTCTTCAGGATCATTAAAATCTGCGTTCCCGGTTCTAAATAAGTCCTCTAAGGTTTCCCGGGCTATTACATGCGACTGTCCAAAGAGCTGTTTTAAAATGGCCTTAGCTCTCTTATATCCTGCTTGTGGATCCATAATAATACAGCCTTCAATCGCATTTTTTGTCCTTCCTTTACAATAGTGAATTAAATACAATAAACGCAAATTTTCATCTTTTATTCTAGGTTCTATAAACGTTTCAATTTGGCGCATAAATTTAAAGTAGTCGCAAGACTTTCCATCGAAAAATGAAAGTTCGACCTTAGGTAGTTCTAAACCTACTATCGGTGTCCTAAGTATCTGATCCGTCTCTGATACCTTAGAACTCTCACTTAAGCCTAGTTCCTTAATGCCTGCCAAAGGTGACTTACAATAATAAGTATCTGACATAACATCAGTGTTAACATAGTAGGAACCCATTAAACAATCATCATTAACGACTTGCCTAGCATTTCGGGATACGTCAAGCTCTTCCACACTCCTCGTGTTTGTTTTCTTGCGATTGGTCATTATAAGTGAAGTTCAACGGAAGATAAATAACAAATACAAAATATAGGGATTCCACAGTTAATAATTATCCAAAATCATAAAATCGTCTTCCAAAATACAGTTCGAATACAAAAATACGATAAGTAATCCAAGATTCTTCTTTCAAGAAATATAGTGTTATAAACGATTAAATTTCCAAATGTTTCTTTATTATTCTTAATAATCCGACTGTAATTGGTCTTCTAATCAAAGGTCGAGCCACAATTCCAGACTGTAAATGGATTTTCTACGGTGGCAGTTCCAATGAGTTCCAATAGGTGCAACCTGAACTCGTATCTCCCAGTCCAAAGTCGAGAAAACGCAAAAATTCTGGAATTGATGCACCTTCCAGGTTACAATTACTCCGAAGAGTATCCAACAAGGGTGAATAAGTGACGTTAAGTCCAACTGCTACCGGATCAATCCAAATATGGCTGTAGCCATATTAAAGATCAAATTTAAACAACATTTATACAGTTCAGAAACAAACACAAAAACTTCAATATAAGTACAAAATATAGAAATAATAGCAATATACAATGATAAAATCTCAAACTGGAATCAAATAAAATACCAAAAATGTCAACAGAAAGAGTCCGTCACGTCATAACAAAAATATGTAAACAGGGAGGGATTTTCCAAAAAACAAAACATTCAAAAAGGATTCTACAAATAGTTGTCGGTGGCCTGTGCTCCAATGGAGTTAACAGTCGTAGGTAAGTAATTGCACTGGAATAGTATCATGCCCTGCAAGCCTATTTTATCGGGGTCACTGCCCAAGGACAACCACTTCCCAGAGAGATTATGATCCATCTGGGAATACATGGTTTTGGTCTCTTTCAAATTTTTCCCTAGTACTTAGGTAGCTACGGAAGCAACTGATGATTTGTCTCATCACCTGGTACGCCTGTGCAATCAAATCCATTCTTGGATTCCCAAACAACTTGATTGAACCGGGTCGGTCACTAATCTTGGAACCGAGGGTTGCAGGACTTCTGCCTGTGCAGTGTTTTCTATTGACAAGTCCGTGGTTTCTGCGTCTTCTATCGCAGGTTGTCGATCGTGGTGGGCCGACGTCTATGCTTAATTTGATCTCCCTGATGTATCAAGTAGGTTCTTTCAGTTTATAATGTTCACAACCATCAAACGCAGAGACTTAATAGCAGTGATATGAACACGCTCTTTTCTCCTACTCAGGTTTTTCTTGCTGGGCCTATGAGACGTAGGAACCTGAGTGCAGGTGTCATTCTTATCTCTCAAATGATTGTATCATGGAGTGTAAGAGTTTTCATCCAATTAGTGATTATCAGTAATATCACAATTTGTTTGAGAGCTTTAACGCATGATTATTTTCCATCTTTCTGCCTTCCTGACAAATTTTCTAGCCTGTTCAAGCCCCCGATTCGCATAAAATATTAGTTTGAATCACAAGTGGATCGGAACGTCCCACTCACATGATAGTAAATTTAGAGACGTGTTTCGGCTAACGGACTTGCAGGTTTCATATTTTGACTGCAAGGGTGAAAAATCTCCCAGTCGGGAAACTTGAAACATCGTGGAGTTGCGCGACGATGGTATTCTCCATTCTTCGTATTTAGTGTGTTGATTGGTAAGGAATAATTTACTACCCTACTTTACTGACATGCTTCACGACAGGTATAATGTTGTGGTATAAAATAAAGTTGAACGTATTATTGCTGCTCACAGGTTGTATGGCACACTGTTTCCAACAGCGAATGTCTATACTGGCGACTTTTTATCCATGTCTTCCTGGATAACTACCTGTCTACCAACTGACTTCAGGAAGATTGAAATCATCAGCAATCAGTTTGAAACCAACGACCAACACTGAAACATGTGTGGACATTTTCGAATATGCTATGTGCTTCAAGTATTCTCTAACTTGTGATTTATCCAGTGACCCATGATGAGCTTGGCATATTGTTTAGTATACTTTCCAATTTTATTGTGTTAGCAGGGTTTCATACGTAGGTGATACATTTTCAACTCCTATGATTTCAGTTGAAATAGTACACTTACGTAACCGATACTTAGTTCAACATCTAGTTCAAAAGACAGGGAACTTGTTTCATTTATTAGGACGATTTCTTGCCGAGTAGTTAGAGCGATCGTTGTGAGTTCTGCCGCTTTATTACATCACGGATGAGCACTGATAAGCATAACTATGCAATGAATACATTTTATTAAAAAGTAACTGGGAACCCTGTCTTTACCAAACTGACCATGTGTTTTGGGCACCTGGTACAGCTAGCAACTGATTTAGTATGATAAATTGCTGATTGAGAATTTACCTGTTTTCTGTGCTAGCTACTAGACTGGCGTGTTATGTACTTGGCTGTAACAAATGCTGTCGCTTACTGAGGTTCTCATTATATCTAGCAATATGTTCTTGTCCAGTTTATCTGATTTTGGAAGCTGAATGTTTTACAGGTCGGAAGTGTTGCTAGCCAATTCTGTCTTTGGGATGAATGTTCGAACATTCCATACAGGACATTTCAAAAAAATGAAGCTCATGCATGAAAGGGAAACTATGCGTAATGACAGCAAAAATACTGACGGAGTGATGACTGCTGGATTCACGTCACAAAGGCATTTTTCAGGTGAGCCTAGTTCACTCTTTGTATTTCCAAATATCCCCAACTGATACCGGTTTCGACAATTTGGACTAGCATTCCTTAAGTAAAGAGGTAAAAAACCATTATTCAAGTTTTTGGAAAGTATTATGTAACCACGATCCAATCTTTTATATTCATTCAAATAATGTTTCCGTATATTTCGTGCGGGTTAATGCGTAAGTATTGATTGCTACTTCTAGAGATGAAGGTTTCATCTCCACTGTTTGCTTCCACACAAATTAAACCTCTGGGGTTTCTGACTGTCCTTCGCACTTCTATACTATTTTTAATCGTCCTCTTAGTATAGGTGAGGTTGTAACCTACTGCATTTTATCTGCTACAAGTTTCAATTAGGAGCTATCTATACTGATATAACTGGTTAAAGAAATATTCACTACTCCCGCAGTGAGCTCTGAATCCAAAAGTTGTAGGTTCACACGCGTCTCGCCCAGTCCAAGTCAAAAAATGATAAATCTGTGAAAGAACGGTTCTATTTTTAATCAAAAAGGGAAATACAGACAATTACCAAAACAGTATTACAAATTCGAGTTTCTAATCATAACAATAAGTTCCGATACTGGAAGAATAAATGCTTCCAGTTAGTTGCAACGAGCTGCTGCTAGAGGACCAAATCCAAAAATGGCTGTAGCCATATTCACTAGCAATTTTAAACATCACGTATATAGTTCAGAAGGAAACATAGAAACTTTAGTATAAGTACAAGATATAGAAATAATAACAAGATACAAATGATAAAATCCCGAAATGGGATCAAATAGAGTACCAAAATATCGAACAGAAAGTGTCAGTCAGATCATAACATGAATATGTATACATGGAGGGATTTTCCAAAAAACAAGGCCTTCAAATTAGATTCTACATTGGTAGTGTTTTCATCATGACATGCATTTTTTACTTGTTATCGGTTTTCAGCGAGCTGGTTTCTAGGTATTGGGTCTCTAACCCCATGTACAGCATTCCTCCTCGATCCATGCTTTGGACCAGCCGCAACTCCGAAAGGGCTCCAGGAAGAGTTAAGATATACATTTTCCTGGTTTTTATTTTGGAGCCCCAAAAGGCTTCGTTATTCTGCTCCGCATCTGCCAGGATGCTCTCAAAGGTGTGAAAAATCAGCTTCTACATGTAAACCCCAAAACCTTTGAGATATGCTTGAGGAACACATAAAAAGTACGCAGGTTAAAATATTTATTCTATATTGCATGATGGAGAGACTTATTAAGACCAAACTGTTACTTGTGAACTTCCAAGTAAATGACTCTTCCTCAATCAGAACACATCTCTTAACTCGGATTTCAATGTTAACTGTATCAGCAAAGATAATCTCAATCCCCTAGACCCGATGCGAGCTGTGGTGCGGATAGAATAATATATTTACTCTTTTGAATGGAAGGACTAAATATGCTGGTATTTTTGTTCAAAATATTTACATTATGCCTGAAGGCTGGTACATACCCAGAGTCCTAGAAGTGAAATAATGCTTTCCCTAAACATAAACCAGGATCCGACAAACTTAACCCAAAACTACAGACTAATTATTATCACCCCAGTTATCTCACAGATAATGAAGGATGTGTTAGAAGATCTACTATCTAATCACTTACTTAGCTTAAGTCTTATCGATCCCTCACATCACGGCTTCATTAGAACTGGGTCATGCACTACATGTCTGACAGACTTCTTCAAAGAAGTTACCAGCATACGTCATCCAAAGAAACAATTGGTATCAAGAAGGCTTTCGATAAGTTGCCTCACAATCTATTCATTAACAGACTCCTAACTTTATTACATGTCATCATTTGAAACAGCTAACAAATGTTTCAATCCAGTAAAAACTCAGAAAACCCGAGATCATGGTAGATAAAGGATACCAATCTATCAAAATTATGTATACTCAAAAATGTAATTATGAGAACTGCTTTTTGAACTGGTAGCTGTGGAAGATAAATAAGTTGTAGGTGGGAATGTACTACAGTTTTTAGAATGTCAAATAGGGGCGAAAATTTCGAATGTATAGGGTTTCATTCTGTTTTTCGAATTCCATTGGGATTTGTTCGCAATTAAAATAATTTCAATACGGACTGCTCATCATCATTCAGAGGAAATCAGAATGCGGTCTGCAGGTAGACGAGTTTAGCTAGCTCTCATCCATACTGGGTTTTTTGACACTAATCCAAACGATATAAATAATGTATAATCTATTGAAATCCTGCATGAGTCGCATACTTTACTGCTTTTCGAGATTTATCGTTGATCGAATACTAAACCGTGTACCGAAGTCTCCATAAACTGCTCAGATTATGCAAGCTCTCCTTAGACTTGTCAGAAATCATCTACACAATCAAATACAGCAAATGTGACAAGCACTGTGTTGGACATGACCATCAGCTCCGCCTCTGTCTACATGAAAATCAGCAGGAAGTTGAATGCTTTGTTAGAGATTTTTTCATACCAGTGTATGGATAAAACTATGTACCTAATCTTAGTCGGAAAATGTTGAAGTTCTGGACAGAGAAAATACAAAGAATTCTTAGGGGGCTGTCACTGGTAATGCTGTCAAAAGACGTATAAAGAGTCGTCGATTTCGAAGTTTCACGAAGGAAGTGAACAGATATGTCAATGATGAGATGATCGTCATGCCCAAAAAGAATACTAACTCAAAAAGGAAAAACTGTTAATCTTTTGTTTTTCTGCTTCGGTTATGAAATTAAAGTATACCCGTAATGTAAATGTTGACCTTCAGTTGACTATTTGGACGGATTACCGTGGTAGGATCATTTGTTCGATTTTATAATATGTGTGTATATGATATGCAATATACTTTCAAATTTAAGAGTTAATTTTTAAAATACTGTATTCCACCAAAATTTGTCAGTTAATTAGTTGCATACCTTTATTCATAATATTCTCATTGTTTGATAAGATAGTATACTTACTGCTTTCAAACCTAAGGTTCCATTTGCTATTAAATTTGTTTCCTTGAAAATTTTACTTCAGGTAGTTATTTGAAAGGATTTTACAAACTGTCAGTCATGAAACTAGCTGGTAATTATTAATAAATACTTGAATCCGTACTGAAAGTACAATAAGGCAGCGCGAAGAAATCATTTAGCTTATAGTAGCTCATTAAAAAGATATTGGGTAGTATGTGTTCACACAAATCACGGAAATTCAATCTGAGAAAGCCATTTGGGGAAATACTGGCTTCATCTCAAGTTTTCTTCCAACTCTCGTGAAATATCTATTGACGTTTCAACCTCATTTTGAGGTTATAGTAATGGTAAATATTCGACATTTCTGCTATCAATTTAGCAGTTAGATATAGCCTAAACGCTTGCAAGCATTTTGACCTTTTTTACTTTATATTCTGTCTTTTTTTAAATGAGGGTATAGTTGAATAACAAAAACACCGATTCGTTATGGTTTTTGCATTTACTATAGTTACTTAGAACGGTTTAAATGGAGTTGTGGTTGGAATGAGTCAAACTAATAAAAAAGGCATTTACATCATGTTGTTCTAGAAATTTTTCGTAAAGACATCATTGGTTTACTATTTCCTTATTTCCTAAAAATGTTTGATTTCACGTCAGTGTTTGTAAAGCCTTAGCTTCTACTTTGTGCTCAGTCAGTCTGTTAATGTGTGCGGTTTTGAGCAATCTCACTCGAAGCTTCTAACTTTTGATGACAACACCCACATGGATTCCAACCCGATGCACTCCATCTGTACTTAGGTGATCCACTTGTGACCGTCCCTATCTTTTATGCAGCCTGTTCCTACACCAGCTATAATTGCGCTTCAAGTTAGCCAGTGACCGAGCACACATGAAACACGTCCTAACCTTCTCGCCCGATAGGGATTGATTATCTCCTCTATAAATATCCATTTTTATCTAGTACCTTTTACCCTACCTCAGGAATGTTGACTCGGCAGTTCTGAAATGTACAAGCAAAACCTTGTAGAAACGTTTAATCAAATACGAATGACGTAAAAGTATTCTCTGTTTTTTGAGGTCGCGTCTCACAGTTATAAAATAGCACCCAGTGAACTGCTCAGTAAACTCAATTTAATATTCTTCATTTATATCACTGAAGCAAGTTATGTGAGCTAGATAATAGTTACTGATTGATTCAGTTTTTAAGATCTCATCTAGTATAAGACTTTCCGTTGCGGCATCTGTGCTGCCAATAATCTGAAGACAATTTGAAACTACTTTTCGAATATTTTTAAACCAAATACCGTATTTGATGTAACTGTCTTAAACTCAATATTTGATCATGGTCATAGTAGACTAATCAAGATGGACGAATGGGAAATTAAATGTACCTGTAAAATGAAGCCAAAGTCTTAATTAAGTTTTATAAAGACATCTGAAATTTATTGCGTCAGGTGGACAATCCGAAGGTGAGTGATATAACAGCTAAAATAAAGCCTAGAGCATCAGTTTCGACTTTAATAATTGTATTAGTAATGAAGAACTATGAAATAAAACTGAACTAGATAAGATGCTTTGGTATAATTTGAAAGGTGATAAGATCAGTATGAGAGATTTAATTAAATATAAGACACTCATGTTGATGCAAATATAAGTGATGGAAGTCATAATGACTCTTCATAAATTCCATAAATTTCGTCATGACGAAGCTGATCAAGACGGGTTTAGAAAACGTAATAGCGTAGATCTATGTTTTGAAATACGTTTTCTCATTGTAAAAAAATCAGTCAGTAACCATCATGTGACAGTCAGTCAAGCCATAGGTTAGAGATAAATGTATGGTTTGTTTAATGAGAACATTTATTTACCTCTTCTAACCAGATCCATCTTTAGAGACTTTTAATGTGTGTTTCGATTTTTGAGGTCGATATCCTTCCAGTAGTGCGAGGTAATAAAAATATCTCACCGTTGTTTAACTTGACCACAACGTTGGAATCTGTCCGACTTCCCTCAAGTCTTAAAATAAAGTAGTCTGCCTTATTACGAACTCAATCAATCTATCGTCATATGTATTTAAGGTGATTCAGTGCAAAATGATTTAGTTCAATAGATTATTTTTATAAGGCTTCCAAGCTGTAATTTTTTTATGAAAAGTAAAGTATGCAGTAAAGCGAAACACTATATTCCGTTTAGAAGGGATTTCCTTCAGATCTTATAACTTGCTTCTACATACCTCATGGTATTTTTTACAGAGGCCACATTTTAGTGTAAAGTTAAACTGATTTATATTAAATTAACAAACGTAGTCACATAAAAAATGATGCCTTTGTTAATACATCGCGAACATATGTAAAATGATATATATATGAACGCACCACACAATATTCTCTTGGCTTAATCAGTTTTATTCGAAGTGAAAGGTAAATGAAATCTAATTAAAGGTGTGACGTCAATTTATAGGGCTAATTTACGAAATCTTTTGGGATACGGTTGAAATTTAGCCCAGTAAATAGATCGAGTAGATGTTTGTAGTTTAAATACCAACTGACAACCAGAATAAAATAAAACTATATTATTATGTTCTGCTCTTGATTTCTTATAAGGTAATGAGAGATATGGCTTTTATCAGAACTCAAGTAGTTCTTATAGTTGGAATAATAATAACAGAAGTACGATTACCAGGAATTTATTGGTAAATTTGATTATGCTGGTTGTCTCATTTATTCGCATGATGTTGTGATTATCAAACTACAAGATCACTACTGCAGACTTCGTTAAAAATCTGCTAACTATCACTATTAGTACAAGGACGAAATTTCAGGGTTTGTAAAGATCACATTGTGAAAAAATATGTGGGTTGATATAATCCGTGCCTTTCAGTATTATATGCAACATATGATACGTATTGTTGTGATGCGATCCAATTTCTCCTGTCATATCAACGACGAAGTGATGAAAAAGTTCGATAAATAAACAGGTATTAATTGATCCTCAATTTTATTTCGTATTTTGTCGGTCGTTCTGTATGTATCTGGTCTTCACCACTACCACACTTCCATATGAGTCGAGACTAAGGATTATTTTCACTTAGTCACTCAATCAGTTATTGAACGTTTGAAGAACAAACTGTGACCTTAAAATTTGGTGAAACTGGTGACTTTTTTGACTGATATTTCTTTTGATAGCAAAATGTGACTAACGGTCTATATATAGATTAAGTTACCAAGCTATAAACCACACCTTTATTAGGTGTGGTTTGGTTTCTTAAATCTGAGTAATTTGAACAGGTTATAATTTTTAATCACCTGTCTTCGCTAATTTGTGGATTTTTCTACTTAAATTTCATTAGCAGAAGATTATTTGTTCCGTGGAAAATTAACAGTTTTCTCTAATTTTGTTACAAGAACGTTTATTTGAAGTCTGCGTTCATGCTAGTGGCATGCGTTAGCAAAGAAGATAACTAATTAAATTATTTGGTACGGAACGTCGATAAACATATTTCTATCCCCGAATCGCATCACAACAAATACGATGGCCAAGGAATAGCCATAACTTTGTACTTTATGAATGTTTATCTGTTTATGTTATGAGATTGGATTACGTAATATTTATGTGCAGTTAATTAATTTTTGAATGTATGACTTAAACAATACAAGCTTATTTTTATTTGATTCTTATCAAATTTCTTTATGATGACCATCATTTGTTTGTCATTTACTGAGTCATGTGATTTCTAATCCTCTTGCAAAATCAAGAAATTATTTGAAACTATTGAAAATACTACTATTATTGCACTCATGAAATGTTGAATAAGTATGACTTTTGAATTGTTATTGACTTTAGTAAGTAATCACAAAATTTTATGTAGTTTTCAAACTTTTCATCAAAGAAAGTCTAGTGAGACATACAGAGCGTAAAGTATTTAGTAATATCTTTATTGGATTTAATCGTTAAAAATAAAATGAATAAACAAACTGATGAAGCCATTTGTTCCGAACACCAGTTGGTTTAAAACTTAGAGTTTTCATAATATTCTTCGAAATCGTCAGTATTTATACAGATTTACGAGGATTGACGACAAGTTTAATGTTTGTCATTTGATTATTTGAGGTCAAAATCAACATGACTTATCTGTTTGTTTTTAATGAGCAGGAATAGGTTTTATTGCTTGAATTCAGATTTCACGGTAAATTTCCATGTATTTTAAGGGAATGCTTATGAGGTTGAGTGAAATGAATAACTGTTAGGCCTATCGGAGAAGGAGTAATATTATTTTCTATCTACATTTCAAGTGTAATACCATGTAATATTAAGTTGCTTATCACTCAAAGTAATCTTTGTTGACTGAAAGGTGAGAGGTCATATCTTTTTAATTGTTATTTATTATTTATCGAAGTTAAATATTTATTAAACTACAAGCAAACTGAAATATGTGTCCCAACCATCAGGTCTGAAGTTCGAATCCACATCTAGCTATTTCTTTTCAGACAACTAAATGCTGTCGATATCCTCGAAATAGTATAACTCAAAGTAGAATATGTAAACCCTTACTTTTTATATAAGTTATTCATATATTCGTCTGGAAACAAAACTTGATTATTTTATTCTCTTTGGTGTACAGCGTGTAGTTCAGTTAAATAAAATAAAGAGTTCTCGTTTATTGATGCAACAAAGTTTGGATAGTAATTTTGTTTTAATGGTTTATTACACTAATTACAAGCTTCTTAATGAACTTGTTATAATCTCAGTTTTTTAAATTATTTGTTAAATTAAAATCTAACAGTGCTCAGATAGTTTATTGTGTATCGGGATTCAGTTATTTTCCTATTAATAATTGTTCAAATATCGGTGAATAAATTTTTACAGGGGTCTTTAATTTCATGTTTCATTATCACTATTTTTATATCGACATTGTGGGTATTACAGCTTATTCAACATTCCAGCTTCCGCTAATTATTAAAGCAAAATATTTAAAGCCAAGAAGATTAATTTGAATGCCAAGGGTTTAGTTTCGAAAGATTACCTCTGGCATAGTGTGCTTTCAAACTATGAAGCCTACTTTGAACTTCGAAGTCAGTTTGATCGCCGAGATTCAGTTACCTAAATAAGCTTAATCACTTCAGGAAGAGTGGTTTCTACTGGTCCCATTGTTAATTTAAATGGATGACTTGATAGTTTTGAGACTGGAATTCAAAAATTAGGTTCATTTCTCAGTTGATATCTTCGGGACAGTGGTAATGACAACAACAAATTTGACTTATAGTCTATGCATTCAGTTGTTTATTTCAATCTGCTGCTTTTCATCGTCCGTAGTTAGTGATTGAACTTCGGTTACAAACTGATAATTGGTATTCAATATTTTAGATAATTTTAAATCAAACAGTTTTGCAGAATTCATTGTTTTACTGCTGAAGATATTTCATGACTGGCAACGTTTTACACCTTGATAACAACAGCTACAATTAGTGTACTCTACTACCTACCACAATAACACAGTCGATTATGTATAATGTGAACACATCAACGTATTCTCCATATAACCATAATCTTATTATTTGAAAATTACCGTTAATGGATCCGTTCCGTTTTGTCAATGAATTCTATAGATTAAATCTAACAACAAGATTATCAAACTATGGTTACATATATTATGCTGATCTTTATTCTTCAAATTCATTCATTTTGGATATTTTAATCAGTTTACTATGTATTGGTGGTATTCTGTCAAATTCTCTTTTGTTTATCGCCCATATATGTGCTATATTGTATGCTAAGAAGCATCTGTATCAAGTGCCTTATCCGACATATCTACAGAAAGTGTATAAATGTTCATTTTATCGCCGATGTATGCGTCGATTATATTTAATATTTTGTAAATGGCCAGTATCCTATATTGTTCTGCCAATTACTTCGTGTTTACAATGTTTGTTTTGTTATGAATGCAAAAGTAACGTTAACAAAATAATGACAACAAAGCATACTAACGCTACAATTACAACAACTGCTAACATTAATACTATAACTACCTCTCAAAGTACACTTATTCCACTGTCAACAGAAAATCACAATAGTATGATATCCGTTAATAATAATGTAGTAATTGATATGAAGTTTGAAGTGCATTGGCCCGGTGTTTCAATTCTCAAACCTTTATCTGGTAGAGATCCAAATTTGGAAAATAATTTATTATCATTTTTTCGAATGAATTATCCTACATTTGAATTACTATTTTGTATAACCGATAAAGAAGATCCAGCCTATGAACTTGCTGAACGCTTAATTACACAGTATCCACATGTTGATGCACAAATTATCATAGCCAAAGACTTGTTCGGTATCAATCCAAAGATTAATAATTTGCAAGCTGGCTATGAGGTTTCCAAGTATTCGTTGTTATTGATATCAGATTCAGGTTTGTGGATGTGTTCAGATGCATTGATGGATATGGTATCATCATTAGGAGTGAATCCGAAAGTTGGACTCATCCATCAAGTGCCTTATATGAAGCCATATAATGGAATTTTACCATCTACACGAGACACAAATATTGTATTGCTTCCAGATCGCCCTAAACATAACATTTATAATAATGCCTATGAAAGATCAATAAGTGAAAGAAAATCAATAGATTCAGGATATATTCCAACCGTTTGTGAACAACCATCATTTACCTGGGTTGTACAGTTGGTGTTTTTTTCATGTTGGCATGCAAAAGTCTATTTACTTGCTTCATTTCTTAATGTGAATTGTGTAACTGGTATGTCATGTTTACTACGTAAGTCAACATTAAGTGATTCCGGTGGTTTTAAACAATTTGGCTGTTATCTAGCAGAAGACTTTTTCCTTACAAAGTATATATCTAGTCAAGGTTGGAAAATATCTTTATCTCATCAACCAGCTTGGCAAAATTCACCATCTCCTTGTTTATATCAATTTTATTTAAGAATATTACGTTGGTCACAGTTAAGATTAAGTATGGCACTTTTGAGTTTTGTATTTGAACCATTCACAAGATGTCTGCCGAATGCTTTATTGGGAGCTTTTACGTTTGCTTATATTTTTCCAAATTTCATTGATCCAGGTGTTTATTTTATGTGTTATGTCCTGATATGGTTTTTGTTAGATTATATATTATTACGTCAAATTTATCCGCCGGCAACTCCAATGTGTATTACAAAATTAGAGTATCTTGTAGCTTGGTTATTTTCTGAATTGTTGGCTTTTCCACTGCATTTAACCGCAATTTGTTTTCGTGAAGTACGTTGGCGTGATAAACGATTTCGTATACGATGGGGTGGGATATCCGAACGAATTGAACAACAAAATTTCATGTAAATTAAAAATAAGTTCTGTTGGATATGTGAATTTTTTTTAAAAAAGCAACAACACTACAATGTAGATTATCAATCTATTGGTGTATTATTTATTTCTGTTATTTTGAACACTAAATCTTCTTTTTTCACTTCAAAATGACTTTATTTTAGGGATTGAAACTTTTATCTTCGATATATGTAAACACTATTACTTCGGTTTATCTTCCCGTCTTTGTCTACATTCTTGTTGTTATTTTTTATTGTGGTTAATAATAATGAGACCTAAAAGATTGTAAATATATAAATATGTACACATATCACTATTATTGCTATCATTAATGTTGTTGGTCGTTAAAAACTTTGACGATAGAAATACTAATTTATTCGATATTGCCTGGCTTTAAGCCAGTCTCCTTAGAAGTATTATATTGTTCAGTCGCTGAGATAAGAACAGTTTGAAGAATCTAGATTGTTGGTCATTGACTGGACAACTGAATGGTATCATACTGGCTATGAAACCCTTTCAGTACTTCTCAAATTTAAACGATTGTTAGCTAGTTCACGATGTAAACTGTCCTAAAAGCAAGCGAATATTCATAAACACCTGATTGGATACATTTAAATCAATCCATGAGCTTCTTATTCTCACCAAAAATGATACGTTCGATACGCATATGGTTTGGAATTTTCTGTGAAGTAGTTTTTAACCAAAAACGATTATACGCCATCAAAAGTCACTAGATAATTGAATGAGCTACATGAATGTTGTAGATTTATTGTATACTTGAACACTAGAAGGAGAAAAAAATTTTGTGCTCAGATTTATTACAGTGATATTCTCTTGTACTTGTCATCCGATGACATAATGAATCAACCAACAAATGTTATAAATTAATATACGACACCTCAGGTATATTAAAATAATGTAGTGTTAATCGAAATAGTATGAATAAGGCGTTCATTTATCATTTTAAATACCTTTCCACTTTTCTGATGATATCGACTCATTGGGGTTTTTGTCAATCTGTTTGGAATCTCATCTTCACCTTAATACCGTTAGTTTTCTTCGTTCATTAGTAATGCTTTTTCGCTCAAACTTCTCAATGTGAGTTTCATATTTTTCTTATACTCATTTTCAGCGTTTTTCTAAACAGAGAATTTCAGGGAAAGTGAAAATAGCACCATTTACAAAGTGAAATCATTTCATTCTACTTCAAAGCTTATCGTTAATAAGGACTATTCCAGATACTCAATGAATATTAAAGTTGTCATACTTTACGTGTTATGATTATAATGAAATGCTTGCGGACCTTGTTTTTCCAGAAGGGCTTGAAATCACGATGCGTTTAAAAGGTCTCTTTTTAAAAGTTCCATGAATTTATGGAACTAGATAGTGACCTCGCGTTGAAGATTATGAATATACGTTTTGCTAGTGAAGTATACAGTCAGTGTCTGCAAGTTAACCAGCCAATTTTGTCAATACTTCGATTGATTAATCCCTTATATTAATAATATTTGCATGTCGTCTATAAGTCATGTATACATGTTCAACTGGCAATTCAAAATATCGACATTTAAAAAAACACGAGATAAGATCACCACTGTCTGCTAAAAGTTGATAAGGTTGTTTACGTTTCACAACCACAACACCTCCCGATCTTAAGAGAATACACATACAGCAAGTTTGTATAGATAAAATTGAGGTAATACTGTACTTTGGTTGAGTCAAATCAGCTTTTCTATATCAGTTTATTATGTAGCAGTGATAGGATAATGGAATATAATATGCGAGAAAGAAACACAAAGTAACACTAATGAAAAGCTAAAATATTTGACAATTTTCATAACCCCTGATACTAAAATAAATAAAATTTGAAATTAATTTTTAAGCTGTCTGTAGACAGGTCAGTATTTCATTACTAATCATTTTAATAGGAAATAGTTTGATCATGTCATTATTATTTTCTTTCTTCGGTTCACTATCAACCGGAACCTTGTTGTCTATGTTGTAACAGCATTGAACCGTATAATTGAGAAAAATAATCATTATCAAATTGTTTGACCATACTTCTGATTAGAATCAGATGTATTAAGCAAAAATAGATCGTCAGCAGGTGAATTCTCAGATTCCGCGAAAGTTTATCCATTATGACAAGTTCTTTATTAAAAGTCCCCATATTTGACTAGCTCATGTATAAAAAATAGTTTGTGATTCCTGTTAGATTTCAGTTGTAAAATGAGTTACGCGGCAGCAGTATTTCATTTTGACCTTCAAATTTGATAAAAACAGTTGCTTCGTTTGTTTCATTGACAACGATGTTATAAAAGAATGCATCAATCTCTGTAGATTACATATTTAATATAAACTTCAGATAGAAGTAGATTATTGGGATCGGTTTGTATATCTCAACACAACAAGCTGCCGATCATATATAGAGGTATACCAATAACTCACTGCCATCCGAAACCTATACTGATGATGTAGTCCGGAATAAATCAGTCAGAACAGAGTATGCGACTACATTAAAATTCTTCTATTCTTATTCATTGATATATTGGTTTGGCAGTTTTTTTTGGTGTTATTTAGAACAACACCTCAGAATTGTGGTTCAAACAATAATAGCCATAAGAATATGTATATATGTATCATCCATTTCGATTAGTTATTTATAAAGATGATAGAAAATGATCCGTGTGATTGTGATGGTGTTTCGTACTCTGAGCTGAATGTTTTGATTGGTTGTCTGTGTATGATCAAAGTTTACTTTAATACAAAATAATGGAATGATAATTCAAGTAAGTCCAAGTAATAGTAGTATGAAATATAATAAAAACAACTAAGAATGCAGTTCGAAATACATGAGTTGATTAAGCGGGTTACAAAGTAAGAAAGTAACATCCAGAAAAGAAAACAACTTAAAGTTTATGCGAGGATTATTATGTAAGAATATATGTACGACACACTGACCACTCATGAGTTATAGTATTTAGCTAAAAGTATTTATTCATTAAATTCCACCTGAAGACTTCCTGGGATTACTACCAGTCCCCAGCCCGGATGAAAGAGGAGAGTTGGGCATGGGTTTTGCGACCCCAACCCGTGGAAAACCAACTTAGTGGAAAAACGCTAACCAGCAGAAAAAGTTTTATTCCTTACATAACAGATTCTCGCTCAATCAGTTCTGCAGTATTTCTTTTGTTATTAGTTATACGTAAATTTTAAAAGCATGTGTCCATTTGGGTTGTCATTTGGCCAGTTTCAAATGACTCAATAGTTTACATTAAACATCGGAAAGAAATTTAATCAATCAATTTTCGTGAAATCATTATTTTTGTATATTTACTTACTCTGTAACGACTTTCCATGCTCGGTAAAGTGTACATTTATATTTTATAATATTTCTTAATAATTTTAAATGTATTTCTACATGAATATAGTTTATCTTATCATTAATAAATTGGTAGTAACGATATCACTGTCTATTAGTTTTTTAGCATTGTTTATATTGCAATTTGACCATACTATAATCCAGTTGTATTGCTACATGTATCAGTTATATCGTATGATGGACTTAGTACATATACAGTTTGTGTAAATGGAGTCAATTAGTGGTTAAGTGGTTAAGGTAATCATATCATTAGTTCAAACCCTTTTACATCTTATTCGGCTTTGGCAACGGGGTAGTATTACTAGTCCTCAAACTTGTGATTCGAAGCAAAGATCTGACGTCGGTATAGAAAATTAGAGAGACATATGCAGTACTATGACCATAAAGTACTATGTGTTTCGCTGCGACAAGGAACGTCTGGCACCAAATATACAACAATTCAACAAATTTCTATTTGCCACATCTAAATTTTATTTGCTTAAAATATGTATATATATATATATATATATATATATATATATGATAAACTGTTTCTAATATTTAGTATGTTGCCATACAGCATGTAAACATACAGCATGTCGCCATGTTGTATGGCGAAAACGTTTACCAGATTAACTACTCCAACTAATTTCTTTACCTTCCATAGATTTAATGAATGCATTTCAATATAGTTTTAGCTAATAGACTGGAAGAAAAATTAGACGGGAATTCAGGTTTCTTCGATGTAGATTTTCTAGAATTTAACACCACAATAAGTTATAAACCTTTTATCACAACACATGGATATTTACAATTACCACTCATGGTTATTCAATTAGAACAAATATGAAAAACACATGTAATATGTAGACATTTGATATTTCGACGACTGAGATGTTTGACTAAATCATCCTTCTTGAAATCACTACTCAACTAAGATTATTTGATTTTTTTAATATACATATATATGAATGCCAATATTGTTTTTGCCCAATCTGAACAGAAAATAAATTTTTTTTATAAAAAAAAAAGGGATCAGCACTCAAATTTTTTCTCTTTCCATAAAATTTTTAAAGGAAATGCATCCCTTCACAAAAAAGTACACAGTTTTCTTTATCTCTTCCAGTTCTTTTGTTGTCAATAAATATTCTCTTTCCTGATAGTTTATTTCCTTTTGTTGAGATGTAAAAGGCAAAAAATAAAATTAAAATAACCTAATAACAATGAACTATTATTTTCATGTTATCCATAGTAACTTTATCATTATGAATTTTGTTTACCAGCATTATTGTTATGAATGTCAAGTTTATGATCATTATTATTATTATTATTATTATGATTATTATTGTTATTATTATTACCATTATTATAGTACTCACAAGACCTATATTATCCAAAGGAGATTTTGATGGTCAAAAATGAAACAACACAACAGTGAATATAATCTTTACAACACAACTAGTGTTCTTTTAAACATTTCAATAATTCAAGTAAGTGAGGATAGTTTTTTCCGGGGATAATGCTTACTTCTAAATCTAACCCTAACGTTGATAGGGATTGCAGTTTTCCATTGATTGAAATCACTCATTTGGTTATTTATGTAATTCATGATTTAAAATGTTAATGCATCATGCTTGTTGTGCTCATGTTATTATTTGTAGTGTTTTTTTTTCTCTTGTGAAATGATTACCACCTTCTTGTTTCTATTCACAAGCCAACGAACAATTCAATGGACAATGTCGAATCCAAAATTTGCTGTTTATCATAAACAAATGTTTTTAAGTTGCATTCAACTCCTACATTCCACTGGTTTTAAGTGATATTACTTGGAATTTCTGAAATCAGATGTAATCAACGTACCATGTAATGTAACCTATTAATCAATGTTGTACTATTCGACTTTATGCAAATGAAATCTGTCGGCAATAGAATATGATCACTTATTCATTTATTTGAAGTTTAGTTGTTGAATATTGGTATAAATAGGTAGTGAGAATTTTGATTTCCCATCTTTTATTATTCATACTACATGTAGGTAAACATTTTCATGAATTTGATCAGTCTACATGTTAGTTAATGCTGAAAGTTAAGTAAGCTAATTCTCGATAAATGAAACATAGTTATAATAAACCGTAAAATGTTCTAAATATACGCGTTATTTTAGTGGTTACGGTTGCATGGAAGTCTTTTGATCATTATTATTCTACTAATGATCAAATGTTCTTTTATTATTTTTACATATAAAGAAATACATCATGGTTGGCAGCTACGAATGAGTTTAGGTGATACAGGAGACATTAAATAAATCTTAAGCAGACTACTGACTGATCGTACTTCATCATAATATTTCTATTTATGATCTTTGAGGATTAATTAAAATGTAGCTGACCGCACATATATATTTCAACGTATATGAATTATGCACTGACTAAACTTATTGAAAATGGTACCGTTTAAGTAGATTAATGAATCAATGTATACAGATCATTTGTGTGTGTTGCATTTTAACTGGTTATCAGTCATGATCGTTAATTACCAACATGGTAGTCTGTTCATGTGTATGCATTTAACAAGTGAAATTCATGGCTGATTAATTGTTAGGAATTTAATACAAAAGATTCACTTTTTTATTTATGTATTCAACAAAGTTGCAGGACCAAGTCGACATGTGCGTCTGATGTCAAAATCCAAGTGTTATCTAAAAGCAAGGAACCGAAATCCTCATTGCATATTCTCAGAGTTGTCGAATTAAAGTTTTTACCAAAACCACTTTCATCAATTAGTTCTGACATCTTGATGCTTAAAAAACACGTCTTCCTGGTTCTGCGTTTTAGTTCATTGTCAACAGGGAAAATGACTAAGATAAATTTGTTTATGACAATAAACTGTTCTTTAATGATTAAGACATGAAAGTCTATTAACAAATATGATATCATTGAACAAGTATAAGGTAGTTGAGGTGAAAATTACTGTTTAGATGATGAAAGAAATGAAGGTGAAACTAATAAACTAATTACTAGTCAATAGAATTTACTAAAGACCGAAGTATCATGAAGATTACTAACTTGACTTATGTATTTACGCAAGATTTTGACAATATTTTGCGCAGTTAGGTTATTAACTTAACTTAACTTATGAATTAATAAAGTATGTTGCTGGAATTCAAATGGATCACTTACGCTACTACTAAAACACCAATGCTATTTTCCCTCAAAACTCTGGTCGTTCAATCTTAATTGACCATATTAGTCTTTGGTGTAATTACTTCCTTAAAAATTTATGCGTTGACGAATTCATCAATTACACTTGAGACTGATCGCTTAACAAACATTATTGAATCTCACTTTTTTTTTAAAAAAGCTCAAATCACAAATTTTCATCTATTTTATCATCCTTCTTTACCTTATTGATGAGTAGCGAAATATAATACTCGTCAGTGTAATAATTCGATCTATAAAAAAAATTTAATAAAATCGATTTTTTTTGATCAAAAATCAATACAAACCGATCGTAAGTGGTGATTATATAACATATTAAAAAAAAAATAATTAAAAAGTCTAACAGATCGGACTTACTAGTAGTAATCATTTGATTCGATTATAGTGTGTATCTAGTCCAGTTAATGGATGAAATATCATCATATGATGATTATCAATAATTCGATTGATTTCAGAAAGTCCGAATTATGATTTTCTTTTTTTTTTAAAAAAAATAAATTACTTTCTTGTTGCATTACTATTGCCTAAAAAGGGAGTTTACCAAATTAGTGAAATTTCGATAATCGAAGAGATGTGTTTAGTTGATATTACATGAAATTGAAAAATAATTTCAAGGTTAACTATGGAAGCTATGAATTGTCTGTTGTTTATGATATTAAATATCACCTGATAGAGGAAAAAAGAAGGGGGAAGACTTGTGGTGCTGTGGTGCGAACTACTTATAAGTAGTATATAACGTGAGTGTCAACGTAAAGTCTTGTAGCATAATATGGGGTGAAGATCAAGAAAGGAAGAGTTAGAGACAATGGAATTTGTATGAAACGCATGAAGAGTGACAATGGATTGATGTTTGGCAACAGGAACAGTCCAGTTCGATAGGATGAACTGATCTTTTGCAAATGAATGATTTACGATATGGTTTTCCGATTTTACTGAGTAACTCTGTAATTTTGGTTAAATACAATTCGGTTGCCCCCACCTGTGTTCTCATTCACTACAGACTTACCCATATATGAATATGGTTGTAGAAAACCAGTGTTTGCATATTTTTTTTGTCGTTATTTGGATGTAAACCGCGTAATGGTTTCCGATGCTGTATTTGGAGACTTTGATTTGATACTTCCTCAGATCGTGGATACATGCAGTATAAAAGTTCGGTAGTGACGTTTTCTGTCAGAAGACTTTTCTTTGACTACTTATTACAACTTGTGTCATTCGATGTATATATATTGATAATCTTTCATTGTTTCCACGTCGCTACTTATTTTATGTCATTAGTCGGTTGTTAGATGATGCTTTAATTCACCCTAGATGGATTGACTGTAAATTATTCAGACAGACAGATACAACGCAGAACTTCGTACGTAAGTACATCAGTTCAGGTTGCCACACCACATTAGCACAGAGAAGCAACTGTGAGTGCTAATCCATTAGTAGTAGCGATATTATAAGTAATAGCAGTAATGGAGAGTATTAGGGTTTCGAAGATACGATTCCAGAAGTATAATTCAGTGTGATAAATGTCGAAAGAGAAAGATAAAGATGATGAGGAATTCAGGTTAGAATTTCGGAGAACACAAAGAGTAAATACACCTGCTCCATTGCAAACGATTTTGAGCCATGTGGTTCATGGTTTCTTACCATCGATTATTATCATCTCGCGGACCCCAACCAGGTAGTCAACAACTACCGACGTGACTCAGTCCACTTGTCAATGACTTCATGGATTTCTGCTATGTTTTGGTTTGGCCGTCCCTAACCTTCTTCCAACCTACTCCTAGACAACAAAACAAAACTCGTCGAGGCAGTCAGTGATTAGGCATATGCAACACATGTCCTAACCACCTCAACTGATGAAGTGTCAATACTTCATCTATTTATTTACCATCCCTACCTAGTACTCGTTTCCCAACCCCAGGATTGCTTATTCGGTTGTCCCAGGATATACGAGCAATGCTTTAGAGACACCTGTGATCAAAGACAAGCAATCTACTCTCACTGGCCATGTTTCACATCCGTATAGTAGGACAGAGCGAACTGCTGAGCAGTACACTCGTCCTCTGGTTAGCAAACGGATGTCTCGCCTGTGCCGTAGGTGACTACAAGGAATTTCAGATGAATTATTCTTTATTTTTCAAAGAAGTTATTAAGCTGTCATATGCCGTAGGTTATTTTTAAACGTTTTCACAACAAATCCCAGTGATTTTTTAAGAGAGCCTTTGATTTGTGTATAATTTTGAGGAAACTATGGATCTATGTCCATTGGCTATCAGATAATGTTCTCTTTTATGAATGATGCAAATTTTATGTAATTTTCCAACTATCTTATAAATAACTTATAAAAAGGTGTTTAATATTTGGGAAAATCATGCCGCAAAGTTTTAACAGATTATATTGCATATTAAGTGTGTAAATCTGCTGTTCAATTGAAAATACTAATATTAGACTAGTCGAATAACATACAGCTTACTGCAAATATGGATAATTTCTAATACTGATGGGCGTTATACACGAATCCTAGATGAGGACAAAAATAAGTTGAAGAGACTAACATTATAAAACACTTAACACATACAACTCATTGCTTAATAACATCATCACCGAGAGTTGTAAAGGCAATCAGAATGGTAACTGTTAAAAACAAATTAATTACAATATTATAGCAACTGCTACATACGACTACTGAATGCAAATCTATTCTGTTGTTAAATGAAATAATTACTAGTCAGATTTTCCTAAATATACTATTCTTGTTCATCGTCAGTAAGACATTACACACATGATAAGTGTTGTGTTCTGTGAATAGCCTGACTAACTAACTATACAATTTATTTAAATGGTCCGTTGGTTTTCTTTCAATAAACATGGTTTGCATAACCAAATAATATTCTTTTCGATATCTACTATGATGAAGTATATATATATAAGCAAGATTGGTAAACTTTTTATCATTGTCAAACGGATCAATACTTTTACTTTATGAATAAGTTTCGCTTCATTATTTAAAATTTATTGTATTTTTATTTATACATGTTAGATTTTTCGTTGTTTCGATTTGAAGACGAATGAATAACTAATGCGAAAAATTGTACTTATGCACAAAAAATACTCATTTGGATTACTTTTGCACTATACGGATAATGCTAACTTTTATAAATGTGTTGCTGAACCTGGTTAGTTATAAATTATGAACAATTTTACTAATCAGACTGAAGTTGTACAATTTACAGAAATTGTAAAACATCTAATTTTTCACTAGCAGTTTAGTTAGGGAACTGTAATTTTAGAAACGGTAGTTTCTTTTGAACAGTTATAAACATTGATTCTAATTCTGCCTTGTTCATTGGTTTACTGAGGTTCAATCTTGCTAAGGTTACTGATGTAAGCCATTTAGTTTCCGATGAATTTATCAGCACAAATCTTTTTAGCATTATGTCTCAAGATTAGTAATAAGTTTCATTTATAACTGAATGGTATGAAGCTGCAGAAATCAATCGTGAGGAAATTATCGGAGCTCGAGTTAGACGATGTGACAAGTGGAGTTCAACCCTGTCGGGTGTAGGCAGTGTCTACCAAAGACAAATGGGTGAGGTCGCGCAAAATCCCTAGATCAATCGGAGTTAGACATTAACACCGCTGAATGCCGGCTCAGTGGCCCAATGGTTAACCGTTCGCGCACAATACCGAAGGCCCCGGGCTCGGGTCCTGCGAAGTGCAGGAGTCGTGGATGCGCACTACTGATGAGTCCCATACCAGGACGAAAAGGCTGTCCAGTGCTTCCAGGTTTCTAATGGTGATCTAACAATGATTGATTGATGATTTCAAATGTGTATAAACACTAATATCCATAACTCTAATTGAAAAATTTATAATCTGACTAAGACTTTCTATACATATGTTTCTTCATCATATCGAAGTCAATGTTTTTAGAAATTAGACAACTGGAAATGACATGACTTTATTTCGTTCTTTTACAGGATCAGATGTCACTGATAATTGAATGCTACTGGATATGTTGAGTAATATGTTTCTGTTATTTTTATTTCACAACCCAAGTTCACTGAATCCCTATGTGTTTACCAGTTTGTTCCTGTGGAGCTAATTTTATAGGATGTATACTTTTCAGATTCATGCCGAACACCATTTAGCATGACTGGACTATGGGTGATTCAGAGTTCTCTTTTTGTCCCCTCAGCTGACACGGCATATCAAGTTGAGTCTTCCATGGTTTAGGGATTTGCTTCCGGTCCATTAACGAAGATATTGCAAACCACATCCAGAAATCTAACCTTTGTAACCAAAGGCGGTACATGGAACCTGATATTTATAAAATTAGATTTTAAAATAATTCCGATTCATACTATACTCTTTCAGTTTCATTGTCTGACAGAATTTTGATTTTGGTTTCTTTATTTTTACTTAACTGCCGTTGAAATTGACTAATTGTCAAAATAGTTTGTTATTTATTAGTTAATACGACATTTACCAGTCTATTTATTCCCGATTTTTACAAACATTTATTTTATCTTGTTACTTTCGCTTTAAAAAAAGTTTCTTTCAAATTCTTCCCTTTCATCACACTTTAGGTATTTTATTCTCTTGAAAATTCGATATTATTAGCATGATGATTAAATTTATTCTAACCGTTGATAATCGTTTCAAAGAATGTTACTAATGTATTCATAAGAAATTTGCATAACTACTTTCAGTGCACTGGACATCAACGAAATTGACACTAGTCTGTGTTATAAACGATTGGTATTTCACTTCTTTTAATGATATTCCTGTCTGGATTCTTACCTAATAGTTACATGTTCAACTTCTTATCAAGATATTACATAATCTGTTCATGATACATATTCCAGTCGGTTTATCGGTTGATACTGTTCGATATTTTAATTACTGCATACATGTCTTCTGATTACTGTGTTGATAATTCGTCACTGTTTTTATAAGTAAGTTTGAAAATTCCCCTTAAGATATCGCGGGCATTTTATAACAATTGTAATGATCTATTTAGGTAGTTATCTTGAGTTTTAAAAATTTAAAACTCAATAAAGGTTGATATGATGAAAAACTCTAGCTGAAAGCATAATCTGCAATATATAAACTATGTAACATTGTTTATTTACTATTCAAACTTCTACAACGACCAGTTACATTTTTGATGCGAACAAACAGAATCATTTTCAGGTTTATTTAATCGTTTGTTAGCGGAACATCTACAGATATAGATTTCAGTTAACATGTTTAATCGAACGATAACTAATCATGAATTTTTATTCAGATGTTGATTGAATAAATCTTTCGCAATATTTACCGATCACTTTCATGTGTTCATGGTTAACTTCAAACTGTACTTTCCCATACTCGAAATTCAATGATGCTACTTTACTATCGGTAAATGATGAAATATGTCTATCAGATAGCCTATTTGATTCGGAATACTATGCCAATGTTATATTTTTAATGTATGCAGACACAAGAAAGCGTAATCAATCAGTGTTTTTAGGTGAAACCATACAAACGATATTAATTAGTTGCGATTTATTGCATAAAAAAACTGAAATTGAATAATGTCACTACAAATACAAAGTGAAATCATTCAGAGATAAAATCGACAACAGTTTAGTATTTATTACTGGTGTGAAATGTTAGGAGTGGGAACAAGAAACACGATGATAAGAATGATGAACTGACACCAGACAGAATGAATGTCCTACAGCCTAATAATTCAAATAACCGTCAAATTTTCCCTACATCTAGAATTTCGGCTGGTGAAGAATAATTGCTCCTGAACAACTTGTCCAGTAAATAAATGATCAGTATGCATTAATATGCTTTTTGCATATAAGTATATGGATGTTATCTATCTACAGTGCAACTGGTCAGTTTATTCCTATAGCAGAGTATTAGCGTTAGAAAGTTTCGATTGTATCAATATATGCTTAGTCATGTTAATGGGCATATAATTCATGGCATGGCTTTGAAAAACCATGTATTTTCAGCTATATTTTACGTGACAATTTGAGCGTTTCACTTAACCTTCCATAAAAATTGAAAATCATCATTGACAATATGTTTTATTTTTATTTCAATGTAGCCATAAAAACTTTTCAATTTATTGTATAACAGACACAATACAAGTAAAAGCATCCATCTGAGTTAAATATGCTTTACATTATATTAACGTACATTCATTCTCTCTCTTCAAAAAAGAACTTTGTGCAATAAGTCTTACTCATAACAAATATTCAATGGCGGATGAAGTCACATTCTTATATTATCCTTTTTGAATAGTCATTATGTGTTGTTTGTGCGATTGACTCACATTGACAACCTGACAAAACTTTTTTCCAACTGACTAAAGTAGTGTATATGAAGAGAAGTATAACATGTGTAATTCAGTCAACTATTCAGAATTTGATTGATACAATTTATAGATTCATTAGTATAGTATTCAAAATAAATATTTACTAAATTATTGAAAGAAATCGGAACACATCAAGATTCTTTTCAGATAAACACAAAATCTAATAATTGCGTATTATTATTATTATTATTATTATTATTTTTCAAAGCAACTCATTTTCATTAATGAATTGGAACCATGAAACGAAAACGAAGTTCAAATCACAAGATATAAATAGTAATCTCCTATAAGCATAACTAAATTAATAATTACTTCCAAATTAATCAGATGATGTGAAGACCCACCTTTTTAATTCACAAACTGATTACATTTCACATGTTCATACTGATGGTCATAGAAAAGCTATCGAATATCATAGTAGTAAGTCTGTATCTATGATTATTTTATTGATTGCCATCATGTTCCTATTGTGTATGGAGACAATGATCAGCTAACACTATTTGGAATAATTAGGTTAGGAGTGCAGTACTGACGCCCGTAAATTCCTAAAATTTATATATGATTACTTGTTTTCAATTCAAATACAATCAATGATTATCAAGATGAGAGAGTAAAACAAACAAAGGAAAATAAAATTATCGTGTAAAAAGCTTATTCAAATCAACAAATAATACTTTGATGGTGAACAAGGAGGGATTTCGCTAGAAAGTGAGAAATAGTGATAAAAGGTTGACAATGAGCTATGTCATTCATTTTAAAATCAATAACTACAAATTGTTGTGAACTTTCTCGAGAATCAAGCATTGTGGTAACTCGTCATGCACAAAATTTCCTACTGAGACATCTATGTGCAAACAAAGATTTTCTAAACTTTTGTTAAATAGTATGTGTACATATCGAAAGTGATATCGGTTTTTAATGGTAATTATTCATGAATAATTAACAGATTATGTGCAACAATATTCAAAAGATGATCATTGAATCATTTACATTCTCTAACAAAGAATCCCAAACGGGATAAAAAAATGTTAAATATCTTTGATTAACTGAGCAATAAAACACCTGGCTTGTTTTAATGGATTTTTTCGGGCAGAGTTTTGGGGTTTTTGTGTTTTTACACATTTGATGCGCATTGGTGATGAGTCCCATACCAGGACGAAACGGCCGTCCAGTGCTTCCAGGTTTCTAATGGTGGTCTAACAATGATTGATTGATGATTTCGAATTAGTGGATTTCGTTATATCAATCCGATGAAAGTGAAACAATATAATTATAACTTCTAAGTATAAAATTCTTTCTGCCTATTACTTTTGAATTTAATTACACTTATCAATTTATCTATCAGAGGAATGCTTGAGGTGAAGTAGCTCAAAACCATTTGCAATGGCACAGGTGTATCCATTCTTTGGCTTCTCAAAAATCCTAATACTCTGGATTCTTCATCACCTTTATCTTTTTCTTTTTAAGTTTATTTCACTAGACTGTTCTGCTTGAATAATATCTTCGAACCCTGATCTCTCCGATTACTGCCAATACTTCTACTATCTATACAAATGTGGGATATGAATTGAAAATTCTATCGCTTTGCTAATGTGGTATTGTAACTTGAACTGATGTACGTACGTACGATGTTCTACGTTGTAACTGACTGACTAGCTGACAGAGGTGTAGTATGTGTTTGAGTAGTTATCCCTAGTAAATGCTGGTAGCATATTTATGAGTAGTATTTGAGGAGAAAATGAATTTTCGTAAACAAGATTGTATATTGTGTACTCTATAAAAGTATTGAATAAAGAGAGAACAGTTTTCTAGTTGTACAAATAAAGATTCCTTTTATAACATTAGCTAACATGATGCTAATTGTTAATCATTGTAATGGTTAATGAATACGAAATTTTTTTAAATTCGAGTAGCTTTTCAATGGATGGAACTTTCCTATTATTATGATAAAATCAACTGTAAAATGAAACTCAATCCTTCTGATGGTCACCTTCGTAAATTTCAGCGAAAAAAATTGATCCTAGTTAGACGTATCCTAGACGTATCATCTATTCCGGTTCCATTGTTCCTTCATGTGAGAAAAAGGATACGTCTTTATTCTGGTCAATATTAATATTCAGTCATTGGAACGAGGAACTTGACGTACCATATATATATGTACTATGCATCATACAGTATGCTTATGTATTTTTTTGTTTTACTTCATGAACATTTTATCATTTGTACATTTGCAACTTCACTCCCTTTTCCCGTAATCATTTCGTCTTTAGCCAATAAATACTCATCAATATTAACTATTATGTTAAATATCTTGTTTCCTCTTGTCACTTCAATTTAAGCTTTATTGATTATGGTAGGCCACAAAACATTTTTACGATAATATTACTAACACCAATGTAGGCTATTTGAAACTGATATGAAAGTCTGATATACAAGAAATTCATTTTAATTTGTAAATATTGTTCGCCTCATTCTATTTAGATTTATCAAGAGTTTCGAATTTCAAAGTTTAATGAAGTCCATTAAGAAGTTGCCAAAATGTCAAGCTGCATCACAAAAAAAAACATACCTTTAGTTAATAAATGTTATTTCTGAAATAGAATTGATACGATCAAAGTGAAAGATGTAAAATTGTAACGGAGGATTATTCATTCGTTACTGAATATTAATCAAGAGTATGTTGAAGTATGTTAATTTTTATGTCACATTATTTAAAATGATCAATAACACGATGTTGATGAATCAATTCACTTGAAATGCACTCACCAGTGATTAATCGATAACTAGTAAAACCAACTACTATAAATGATTTACCACATTATAAATATGTTTCATTCTTATATTTTGTATACAAATGAATGTGTCTTCCAGTTGAAGATTCTTTGTACGCCTTCACAACTCCATGGTTTTAAGCATCGCTTATATTTGGAAAATGACCTTAAACCTGATGATTTTCAGTTGTATGTATTTTATCTTGCTCTATGTGTGTACTACCGAAAAATTCCATATCGGTTTGGTCAATAGTGAAATCTGGACAATGAATTGACAACCTAGTTATCCATTAACATTATTCTTGACTCGAATGACTCACTAAAATAGCCCTATTAGTGTTGATAAAAAAAGAATAATATGATTTAAAAATTCTGTTGAAATGAAAACATTTCGATCTCTGATGCAAATGTTTTGAAACTCAACTCATATTATCCACAACACGAGTATGATTCATTTTTTCAAGCTTTGACTATTTAATTTTATGTTCTTCTTCCTGACTTGTATGTAGATTTTGATATCGATTTCCTATGTAGAACAGTTTTTCGATAATATATAACAACGGTGCAAAGTGTTCTTTTAATTCTATTTTACATTCAATCCACTCAAAAATCAATAAAATCTATTTTGTGTTTTATCTACGAGAGATTGAGATTAAAACTTGAACTGACAAACGTGAGTAAAATCTACATTTGGAAATATATATGTATATATATATTCATTAGTTATGTTTCTTATTGAGAATTAGAGTTTGCTATTCATTGTTGATGATAGTTAGTTATGTTGTTGAATTAGAGAAATTCAAATTTTTTACCTCATTCGATAAACCAGATAACGCAAGTCAGTCGTAATATTCTAGTTTGAAACTTTTCACCAATGCGTACCCACGATTATATTAGAAGCTGAATCCATACACTTCATGTCACGTAGAAGGTATTTAACGCTTCGAACACGTGTTGGCCACCTAGTGGACCGATTTTCCATTTCATACAATCCATAGTACAGAGTGACCATCATTAAGTGTATACGTTAACGTCTGCTTCATTACAAACATTTTTAAACTCCAGTAACTGAGATTTCCTTCATTGTTTGTTGGTATTCATATCAAGGTAGTTACCAGCAAACATGAGATTACTGCTCAAATGATTAGACACAGTTCACAGTCATAAGATCATCTGCAATCACATTTATCTGTCAGATTACAGGAAAATTCAGAAAAATTTACAAAAATCTACGTAAAAATGATAACTTAAGTTACCTTACATAAATGATTTATTCATTGATTAGCTACCAGTATATCGTAGGAAATAATGCCCCTTTAAACAATACAAGAGATCATGAATATGTATGCATATGTGGATATAATCAACTCAAGCAATTCTTTATCTAGTTGAGTTGGAGTTGAATAATGCGTAACTCGTGTGGATTAATTGAGGTATTTGCCACAGATATACAACGGTTTTTCTGTAATAGACACCTAATTTCTTCATGAATTGATTTTAGAGGTTTTGCAAATAGAGAATCTAAATAATTTTGCAATTTTTCTTGTAGGAAATCTTTGCTATCTAGTTAAAATAACGTTTAATCTTTAGTTACTCTGGTTTTTAAACCAATCAAAAATACGGTTTTATTGGACAATAATTTGCACTCATCAAGCTAAATTTTGTAGCAACTTATGTTAAGGTCGGTTAATCCTACGGAAAACTTTAAAATGTAAGTAGTTTCAAAATATTTATCAGGAGGAGTTGTGGTTTAAGACTACTGGCTTCGAAAACTGTGAATCCGGTCTACATGGTGTGTAAAAAAAACAAAGTGTCACTCTCAGCGATATATTCTTATAGTGTTATGGAGATCACTGTCTTGCAGTGAAATCATAAATGAGTCATTGTTAGACCAATATCAGAAACCTGGAAGCACTGGACGGCCGTTTCGTTGTGATGTGGGACTCATCAGTAGTGCGCATCCACGACTCCTGCTGCTAGCAGGATTCGAACTCAAGACCTCCGGTCTTCCGCGCGAACGCCTAACCTCGGGACCACTGAACCGGCTTCCAATGGTTAGAGTGTCTAGCTGTGATCCATCTAAAGGTTTTTTCTCAACCTCATCTATTGTCTTCGGTATTTGCCACCTACACCCTACAGGAGTTAACTCCACTGGTTACTTCTTTTCACCAGAACTCCAAGCATTTCCTCACAAAGCTAGTCACTAATGAGTACATTTTTTGATTTTGTATTATATTCTTCCTATTCTATTGAACAATTTGACTAAAAAAGGTAATTCCTACAGCTATTAGTTGTTTGATTACACGTACTACAGTAAATTCTGATAGTGTTCAAGTTTTGTCCTTTATAAATGCTACGGTAATGTCTTGATAAATTATGTTTTGATAAGTTTAAGTATTTATCAGAGGCATTTTGTGCGTTTCGTAGTGTAATGTTAGATACCTGGGATAGAATCTTGAATGTTGTATTAATTCACTTTAGATAATAGATAATGCGTGTTAAGTAACACGACATTCAGATAGAGAGTTTCCTTTAGATTTCTTCTGATCATCTTGGAATAAAACAGAATTTATTAAAAAACTTTTCTAATTAACTAATGTTTCACAAATTACTGAGTATAATGATAAAAGACTGTTCATTAAAGATTTTATTTGAGATGGATGCTGTGAATTTTCTAGGCGTTCATTGTAACTTGATACGTAGACTACGTAAAGAATCTGAATTAATGCCGATAGGTGATATTGTGTAAATATTCAAGCTATATCGAACACGATCTAATGATGTATTCTATTAAAAACTGTAATTTGGTTTTAAATCTGGTTGTCATAGTACTCTTGATATGATTAGAAGATCATACATGCGGTCCAGTGTATGAAAGTGCCCTAATGACAGGCGAAAAATTGCGTTAAACTGTTCATAATTGGATATCACATGTCTTAAGGTTATTGTAACAGTGCAGTGAATTTTCAAAACTGTGTTAGATATTGAAAATTCGGCTATGGAACTGCGTCAGGGAAATCACACGTTACGTTCACGGTATATATATATGTCAGTTGTATGAGTTATTTCATGAGATTGCTAACTTAAAAATGATTCTTAAAATAAATAACACTCCACATTATTATCCTCTAAATTGTTGAAAACATTTGTAGATAATGCGTAGTTTTTATTCAATCAAATCAACTTACATTTTTATGATTGCTTGAAGAGAATAGAAAAGTGACTTTCTACCTGGACTCCTATAATACACCTTACATTTCGTTTCTTTTTTTTTCGGAATCATGCCCTATTTAAACTGAGAATATTTAAAAAAAAAAGCATAGAGTATGAACTTAAACCAAGTATTGAGTTGATACTCTTGATCACTTGCCTAAATGACATATATAAACAAACAAAATACATGTGTTTACATGTGATGTGATGCAATTCATTTGCATATGGTCAAAAACTCGTTAAACACATCTCACTGTCTATGCTAAATCAGTATGAGCAACCAAAACTATTGTATTTGATTAGTAATCTCTATTCTGATTGGAATTATTAGTAAATCTATATATGATGAGAATCTGTTACAGATTAATCAGTCACTCTGATAGCAGGTTTTTGGATTGTAAGTTTTCAGTATTTTATAAACATCTCGAATATAATGGGATACTGTATTGTCGAAATGAATGTTACTTAACCATATACAGACAATGCTTTGGGCAAGGAATGATTTTCAACCTGTAATCTGTCAATATTTTCCACTCTTACGGGTAAAGTAACGTATAACTAACTACTGCAGAGTTATTTCAACCCATCACGAATTCGTCATACAGGTAGCTAGCTTTAGAAATAGCAATGTACATGTTTGTTAAGAAAAAAAACAAAACATTTATACATTTTATTTTGTTATTGTTATTTTCACATCCTGTATTTGTTTGTAATTATCCTCCTATTGCCGTTTATATTCTTCACTATCGAATTGATTACACACTTCTTATTACGTGATTGTTATAATGCTCTGTGATGATTATTTTAAGTCTATTTATCCACCTTTGACCTACTATTTCCAATGTTGAAGTATTGATAAAACTTTTTTTTTGTATTATATTATTCTTACTACTATCAGTACACTTGTCTTCCTACTTTGCACTTGTACTTTTACCTGGAAACGTAATTTATTTCATTTCATTATGATTATTGACTCATAAATTGCCTTGATTGGTTACACATTTTCAGATAAAAATATTCATGTATATTACAGTAAAGCCTGATAATGATCTAATTGAAAATAATATTGTTGGCTTAGATGTGTTGTTCTTATTTTTACAATGGGTATCTGTAGTAACAATGGATACAATGTCCATATGAATTCGACCGTAGGAAGAATAATAAGCACAACACAATAAAATGAATTCATTGTTGTTATTCTAACTTCAATGAAAATCATCAATGGAAAAAAATTGCATGTAACATAAATTATAATGTGCTTTAGGATTTCTCTTAAATAGTTTTTCAGCCACTGTGGTATATGAACATAATATTGAATGAAATATAGCATACATTGATGATAGGGACGACAAAAATGATAAAGGGTTTTCAGTATTAAGTATACATACATGCACAAGCATGTATGAGGTCATTTGACGATACAACTCAAAAACACGTAGAACTTCTGGTAGTTATTGCCTAAAACCGGAAATTCATAAGATGACTTACGTAACGTCTATAGAATATTTCAAGCTTTTGATTGTAGAGTTATTGTAATTGTTAAGTTTCATCGAAATAATGGACTGATCATTGTTTGACCACCATTAGAAACCGATAAGCATTGGACAGCCGTTTCGCCCTAATATGGGATTCACCATCAGTGTGCATCCACCACCCTAGCTCGTGGGAATCGAACCCGGCACCCTAGATCTCGTGCTGGAACGCTTAATCTCTAACAACGATCTATTCATTAATTGAATATTTGACGAGGTTACATCTATACTAAGAACTAAATGAGTAACAATTACAAATGAATCAACTTATTTCTTGACTCTTATTTTGTAAATTACTTAAAGGTCAGGCTTTAAGTTTATCGAATTGATTTCAAAAGTAGGAGCTTGTAATTACTGTATATTGTCTAGTTTTAGTTGACCCACTAAAATGATTATTTTCTTAGTTTCATGTATGCGGAAATTTACAAAAGAAATTTTAATTAGTTAAAATTTTGCCTTATGATCTAAAAACAAAATTTTGTTAAATTAAAATGTCACAAGAATGTGAAGGTCTAGCTGGCAGATAAACTGTAAGAGAATATATATTGAGTGAAAATTGTTTTCGAAATTAGGCGGACGAATCCGACAGGAAATCGTTAGATATTCATTCATTCAACGATCGAAAAACTTGACTCCAAACAATAATGATTAATCAACGAAAAATTAATTGTGTGGTTAATGTTGCAACAGGACTATTTTTTTTATTTTAAAAGTATAAAGTCCAAAATTCGATTACGATCGAAAAACTGAGTGGATCTTGAAAAAACCTATTCCTATTTACTCTGGGTGATTTCTAGAAACCTTTATTAATGAGGAACCACATAATGTCAGTTAATAAACCAATAACGAACTGATTAACACTAAGCGTAACATAGACAATATATCAGTCTTTGATATAGTATTTGATTTCAAACAAGTAACATGGCTAAAGGAGTTAAACATTAGGCTTTTTATCTCATGCACTCTCTTAAATATATACTTAATTAATTTAGATATGGGGTTAGCAACTTAATCCCGTAGAAAACTAACTTGCTAAAACCCGCTAACTAGAACAATTAATCCAAACCACTTATATCCAGCCCAGGGAGATGGAAGATCGCCAGTTTGAAAAGTTACGAGGCTTCATGGTAATAGCCGAGTTACTTCGGAAGTCACAAAGCCGATGCTCCTCTTGACAACTAGAGCAATAATTAATTAATATTCAAAGAATGTTCGCAGAATGTGAAAAACTGAGAGAAAAATTTTAAGTAACTGCGTTAAATCATAAATAGGACACACCACTTTAGTGACCCGCGAACGAATTTCGTTTTGGACCAGTGATCGAGTATGCTATAAAACGAATCTTGCCTTCAATTTACGTATGTCATACTTGGTCAAACTCCTTTTGTTTGACGGCGGTGATAAAAAGCTGAATACGGTATTGTGAATGAATTTATTTCATGCATTCATTTAAGCAGACAGACATGGGAATAAAAGGCGTAAAAGCAAAGAGAAGTGAAGCGGATAGGGCGAGCAAGCTATCTCAATGAGACAAGATATAACTACCTATTTAAAGTCAGACAAAAACAAGCCAGATATGTAATAAGCGAAGTAATCATGCACAATACGTACTCAAGTAAAAACAACCAAAAAATAAGCGAATAAGTGACAAGGTCGAAATTTAGCCTATCATCCTTAAACACATGGATAGTGCAAGTTCTCAAGCCACTGCACACAAGAATTGTCGAACATAATGTCAATGTTTCCTTCGAATTCGTTGATAAAGAGCTTGTTTGTCAAATATAACTTCTCAGTATTAGACTATGCATCGTCTCAATGACCCGACATTATCCTACTGGAAATTATGGATTTTATTCACAGTGAACGAATAGGAAGGCATATAGAAACCCTAAACATTATATTGACAGTAAAATAGACGATTCTTAGATGCACGATAAATGCCCACTTCCGATTTAACAATGAATATCACTGACAGTTGGAAAATATAGCCATGCGGTTACCATTAAGTCCTCTTTTGGCAGAGTTTTCCGATGCAAAACTAGAAAACGGACCATTTAAATACACATTTAGCCAACATACATCCTAAAGTCATTACATGTGATACTTTCATAGTATTAGAAAACAAAAATGAAGCAGATAATTTACCGAACATAATTAATTACAAATATCTATTAATTGCAATCAGGCTTTAAGAAGAATGCAGTTGTATGATAAATTTTTTTAATATGTCTGAATAACACGAACAGAAGATGAAATATTAAAAAGAGGGACCCATAGAAAATCCAAACTTGAATCATACGGTAATTCTAATAGTCTTGTAACAAGGGGATATAAAAAAACTAAGAAAAATTCTGGCTCAATGAACCAGAATGGTTTGTCGTGCTGACTTCATTTCAAACGGATCAAGCAATATTCATAATTTACTTGGCAGGAATTGATCGGTAACCAATATGAATAAAGTGAAAATAAGGTCAAAATTGGCAACCGTTTGAAGAAGCTACTATTCTCGAACTTAAGATCCCTGAATGACACAACTGATGAATTTATAATGTAAAGATTGACAAAAATGTTTCAACAAACCTTCACTGTAGCTCAATTGAATGCAGTTTTCTACAACTGTCCAATGGTGAAAACCATCATTAAAGATAGACTGGCTAAATTCATCTCATCCATGTGTATTTATCAACTTAACTGCTACTGCAGAGTCATCTATATAGGTTTCAGTCATCGCATAGCAAAACATTATTGGTTAACAAAGGACAGATAAGGGTGATCAGGAGTTCTCTTCTTCCTTACTTAGCGGGCACAAGATATCAGGTTGACCTGAATAAGGTTTTTAAGGTTAACCACCGCATTGCGTAACATCCAGTGCATAATTTTTAGTTTTTCGTTTGCATACTATTGAAATTATTGGATTGCATGTTCAAATAAAGTTTGTATAACCACGCTCGCTACTCAGATCATTGAAATGGAAGTGAACTGATTCTTTAAATAATTTTCAAATTTTCTTCACTTTCCTATGTTCACATATTCTCAACATCTGTCTCTTGTTTCTCACATAGCCTCTACAATGCTAACTTTTTATCAAAATATTTAGTTAATTATTTTTAAAATTATGTTATCGGTTAATTGTTGTTGGATTGGATTCTTCAAATTATGAATTTGTTTGTTATATACCTTTCACTGGCAATTACTCATGAGTTTGTAATCATTATGAAATTTTTCTTTTTAAGAAATAAATGAATTTAACTTTCAATGGGAACCGATTTCTATAAAATTTACGTTTTTGGATTTTATATAAATGATATCGTGATTCCACTTAGAAATTAAAAGCCACCTCATATGAGTTATATAATGTATAATAATGTATTATCCACTGTACAAGCAAATCTGAATTCTTGAATATGTCGGTTTTCACAGGCTGATATACTTTACATGTGTTCATATCCCTAAAATAACTTACTAGTTAGTTGTTCTTCCATTGAAAGTACTGAGCGACAAAAAATTCGAAAAAGATTACAATGATGCAATCAATCATTACACAGAAAAAGATGGTAATCAACAAATCGTAGAAACCTCAAACAGTGTTTTGATTATGATATGTATACCAATATAGAAGACAATCGCAATGACACTCTAACACTAAGATTTTCACAGATAATTCATTCCTATTAAACAAGTATTAATGAAAAAAAAAAACTTCATTTCTCACATAATAGATGTTTCGTTTCTGACCGGCTATACATTTATTCAGTTGTCATACTGGTGATGCTTGCTCATATTATAAATCTGTTATAAATTGTTTTCATGCCTGTAAGTTAGGAAGCAGATATGTAAATTGTGTACAAATTTGTAACTTTATCAATAATATTCGGATACTAACTATCTTAAAACATGGAGATCAGACAACTCCTAAAACCACGACCTTTTTTAATGAAGGCCTTTCTAATCCATGTTTCTTGTGAATAATGCATTGATGTAGAGAATGAATTGAATATATATATTTTTTGGAACTAGTGAAATGCTTGATTTTGCGTCTCTGATTAACCAGCAGTAATCAATCATGAAGTTATTCATTACTGAATTACGGATATTGAAGAATAACAGTTTGAATTCAATGAATATGGATGTCAATTTGAATTATGTTGTTGCTTTTTTTACCAACACACCCAAAAACCGTTAAATGATGTATGTGTGAGACAATCATCTCAACATGCTTTTCAGAATATAATCTATCATTCTGATAGCTATATTCTATGAGAGATCATTTACAAAATTAGTTTTAAAAATATCAACAAACAATAAACATTTTTTAAGAGAAACTAACAGAAGAAATAGTGGAAGTTAATCAAATAGAAAAAAATTGAGACGGATGACCTTAAATTCTCATACTGAACCAATAATTGAATTGAATATATTGCCGAAACTGGTTTACAGCTTATATATATATATATATACATATTTCATTCAGTATTGAATTAACAAAAAGCCAGTAGTCGAATCAAAGTACATTTAGTAGAATCGCCTCATTCATAGACCATGATAAAATCCTAGTGTTTGCTGAAACTTTTGACCAAAAAGGCAACTCAATAATTAT
Source organism: Schistosoma turkestanicum (assembly GCA_944470395.2). Classification (NCBI taxonomy): domain Eukaryota; kingdom Metazoa; phylum Platyhelminthes; class Trematoda; order Strigeidida; family Schistosomatidae; genus Schistosoma; species Schistosoma turkestanicum. The sequence goes on along the minus strand of OX103979.1, from coordinate 30,196,240 downwards.
ACATCTTATCCAATATTTAAGTAAGCTAACATAGTTGGAAGGTGACTAGTAAACTCAGGACTTCTTGATAATTGTTAACAGTTATTCAACGATGCGTATAAATTGTATGGAAATTTCAATCATTTAATGAAACAGTTTTCTAGAATGAAAATAAATGACGAACAGTTAAGTTGCTGTCAGCAGTTATCATGAACATGATGACTGTTTCGAATGTTTAGAGTACCTTGTATAAAATTTAAAATTACTATTAGTTAATCAAGTTTATGTAATCACAACAGTTTTTAGTTTCCTTATTCACTATTTACACAGATATACATTTAAGGAAGTAGGTTATTTCAAGTTCAAAGTCAATAAGTATTAAGTGCTAATTATAGGTTAATTGATTTATTGATTCTTCCAAGGTAATCTGTATCTAGTTCACTTTCAGGTGACAAAATGTTCACATGAATCAGTAAGTCGATCAGCTCTGTTCTCGAACGACACTAGTTTATGATAATATAATCCTATGAGGATATAGAACAATAACCCAGTAATGAATTTTCAAGCATTCAGTGTCAGTAATTGAAGCTTCGTGGTAGGAAGTCAACATTTGAAGGATCCAACTAAGATTAGTTACTTCGTTAACCAAAACCATGTCAAGCATTTCTGCTTATCATTTCCTATCTGTTATTCATCAAGTATGAAAATTTCAACACATTATTGAATGTGGTATATGTTTAGAAACCTTGCTATCAACTTTGAAAGATATTGTTTTCTAAAATAACGCTTGATCGTGGAATAGTTTAAACAGACGATTATCGGTTAAGTGAACACGCAAATGAGCTCATTGTTTTACTGTGATCATAGGAACATATATAAGTTACATCAAAGGCATTTATCAAAAACTAACTTGGTATATTATATTAAAATGAGGAGGAGTATTGTAATGAAAAGATCTCTTTCCACTTAATTCATTCATAAATTTGAAACAGACAAGAGATCGCTAAACATTTAGATTGAAATCCAATATACATAAAATATACGTGTATCCATAAAATAAAATCTCTCTGACAGCTTACATTTTGTGGGCATATTAGATAAAAAGTCAATTTTCAGTTGATTAGTTAGTTGTTTATGTAAACGTAACCACATAAATTTTCCTGATAGAATATACAAGGTAACAGGTGTGGTTTGAACAAACCTAACGCTGTCAACATACTTGTTCAGGACTTCAGAGAAAAAACTTGAATGATAATATCTATTCAGCGAGTTCTCATCTTACTTTAACGAAAGAGAAGTACTCAATCATTAATCTTTCTGTCTTGAAACAAACAAAAATATATTCTGAACTGAAATGAGTAGAGACTGATCAAAATCTAGTGGAGAAAACAGCTACTAAAAATCAATACCAAGTTTCAGCATAACTGAGTAGTTGTAGCTTATATTATTTGTCCGATACAAGGCCATATTATTTCAAAGAAACGATAAGTACTTTACACTTTGTTTATACGAAGTGAAATATTCTAACTACCAATAAATATATGTACTTGAAATAAAGCTTACTATAGGGTGTCAAACCCTCTAGAAAATATTTTAATAAGTTTTGAACAAAATCATAAAGTCCAAATAGCTAATTATAGCTGCAATTATTTTTCAGTTCATTCTCTTCTGATATAATTTTACTTTTTCAATCAGATGATTCATGAAGGAAAAACTTTATGACAACTAGTAACGTTAAGTAATACAAGAGATTCAACTTTTTTAACCACTTTTTTCAAGCTACGAAAATGATAACATCGTATATTAGTTTTTGGACAATAATTATGGGAAAATGAAATGGATTTCTTGCGCGATGCCTAACAAAGAACGTGACCATTCAGATGAATGACCGAATTGTTAAGGTTGGTATGCACAACACTGTATGTGACGTCATCATGGGACGACATGGACTGGAAGAAAGGAACGAAAATTGTGAGAGATTCGCAAACCTATGTGCCTACAACAGACTGGTCATTGGCGGCTCAATATTGACCACACCAACGCATACACGAAGCTACATAGATTTCACCGAACCAAACTACTCAGAACCAAATCGACCATGTCCGCATCAATAAATAGTTCAGAAGGACCATGGAGGCCGTAATAATCAAGTGAGGATCCGATATAGCCTCAGGTCACAACTTTCTGGTCGCCAAACTGAAACATCACAAAAGGTTAATACCGCCTTTTTTCGGGATACTGCAAAGCTCAGCAATGTTGTTTCAGGCCTTTCACGATCTACTCAAAGGGAAGGAAACTACCATGGAAAACAATTGGAAAGGGATCGAGAAGGCAAAAACTCAATACATCAGTAGGTTCTGGGCCACTAACAGCATCTTCACAAGGAATGGATCTCTGTTGGTTCTGTTGAAAAATTTCAGGAAAGAAGGAACAAGAAGGCAGAAATCAACATCAGCCGAACAAGAACGGAGAAAGACAAGACACAAACTGAATACACAGAGGCAAACAAGTAAGTGAAGAGGAGCACCGACAAACCATACATGTGGAACATCTAGCAATGACGGCAGAAAAGGCTGCATTAGAAGGAAACTTGAGACAATTGTACGATACAATAAAGAAGCTCACCGGAAAGTATCGTAGACCAAAACGAACAGTCAAAAGCAATGAAGGCAAAGTAGTCACCGACATTCAAGAACAGCGCAACAGGTGGACAGAGCACTTTTAAAAACTCTTGAATCGACCGGCTCCACTGAATATATCCAACAACGAAGCAGCACCAATAAACCTCCCAATAAATGTTGGCCCTCTAACAATTGAAGAGATCAGCATGTCAATCAAACAAATCAATTGCGGCCAAGCAGCGGGACCAGAAAACAGTTCTTCAGAGGCATTGAGAGAAGACGTGGCAGAAACTGAAAAAATATTCCACATTCTCTTCAACAAGATTTGGGATGAAGAACAAGCACCAACAGACTGGAAAGAAGGATACCTCATCAAAGTACCGAAGAAAAGAGATCTTAGCAGGTGTGAGGACTACATCATCATCATTTGGCTTCTCCCACTACCAGGCAGTCTTCAACAGGGTTTCGTTAAACAGAATGAAGGACTTCGTATACGCCCAACTTCGAGATCAACAGGATGGATTTCGCAAGGATCGATCGTGTACCGACCAAATTGCAGCATTACCTGATGATTGTGAAACAATCAATTGAATGGAACTCACCAGTTTACATCAACTTCATTGACTACGAGAAAGCATTTGATAGCGTGGACAGGACAACACTATGGAACCTTCTTATACACTACGGCGTGCATGGGAAGATAATCAACATCATACGGAGCTCTTACGACGAATTAAACTGCAAAATTGTGCATTGAGGACAGCTGACAGACTTGTTAGAGATGAAGACAGGTGTCAGACAAGGTTGCTTTACTCTCATCCTTTTTCTTTATCCTGGTGATCAAATGGATTATGAACACGTCAACATGTGGAGGGAAGCACGGTATACAGTAGACAGTCAGTATGTGGCTGAACGACCAGGACTTCACAGATCATCTGGCTGTCCTATCACACACGCAACAACAAATGCAAGAGAAGATCACCAGTGTGGTAGCAGCCTCAGCAGCAGTATGTCTTAACATACATAAAGGGAAAAGCAAGATCCTCCGATACCACACAACATGCACCAACCAAATCACACTTGACGGAGAACAGATTACTACAACTTAGTTAAAAGAACTTACTCTGAGACTAACCTTATGATGAGATATATGTTCAAGACAGTATAATAACAAGTTGACTACTAGGTTCACTACTACGTGAAATTTTCTCGGCTAATGTCGGAAGTAGGAACTTTGAAATGAGAGTTAACCAACTGTATCTGTATCTATATCGCATGCATATTAAAGACACATTCCCCACTTGTGAAGAAACGTTTGATTCACAAGATCTATCCAACTCCTTTAATAACTCTCATCCATCATTTATAGTTGCAGTCGAGCAAAAATATAAATCGAAGTTTCTCGTTTTTGATGCTTCATTTAATAAATTAAAAAACATGTTAATAAAGGGATCTACATAGAGAAAAACTACTTCGAGTAGACTACTGTCAAATTTTTAATTGATGTTCCATGAACTAGAAAATAAAATCCAATTCATTTCCTTCGCTCATGAGATTGCAAAAACTATTGAACACATCTCTTGGAGGATGAATTATATATTTTTAAATCTGCCTTCCAAAAAATTCGATATCCTTTTGGATTCATAAAATAAGATTTGAGGGAGAAATAACCTTTATGAATTAAATCCACTGATCAGAAGTAGTGACTATTCCTGTATTCACAGTCGAAAGAGGAATAACTGTTGATATAAGAAAATTCTGTCTGTAGAGATTGATTTACGAAATATTGAGCGCACTTGTGAGAATCTGCCATTGTGGATTAGCAAAAGTCAGAATAACTGAATAACGTTATCGATTCTTCAACATGAAGTAGATACTGGACTTTCAACTACCGGCTCACCGTTTGACAAACATCATCTACAAAATTGAGTCAGTTATACCAAGAGATGTACTCCTTACTCTGTGCTACATTTCAAAAGTATTGGTTATGCTTAATTTAAAGCTTGAGTTGGGCGTTCATAATCAATTTTCTAGATTTATTTATTCATCATTATTCATGTTTATAGTTTTGTTTTGTTTAATTACGTGTAACGTTTCTCGTTAATTTTTCAATTTTACACTTCAAAAACAATTCTAATTTGTTTTAATTTACCAGTATTTTGATTATTATAATGACAATAATTGTTTCTACCTATTCACGTATCTTCTTTCAAACGTAGCAATACTCACAGTTAGGCTTTTTAACTCACTGCTTTGTTGTTTTATTCATTTCATCTTTCACTAATAATGACTAATATATTTTGAAACCATGAATCAATGTTAGATCACCATTAAAAACCTGGAAGCACTGAACGGCCGTTTCGTCCTGGTATGGGACTCATCATGAGTGCGCATCCACGACTCCTACACCCTGCAGGATTCGAATCCAGGACCTTCGGTCTTCTGCGCAAACGCCTAACCTCAGGACCACTGAGCCCGTATCTAACGGTGTTAATGTCTAACTTGATCAATTCACGGAGCTGCGCAACTTCATACAAAGTTTTCGGTAGTCACTGCCTACACCCAAACAGGTTGAACTCCACTAGAACTCGGAGAAGATTCCTCACGAAGCTAGTCACTAGTGAGCACAGGTAATTGGCACTATGAGGTTGTGAATATTGTTAAGTTACACATTTTGAAACCATTAACACCGTTGGATACGGGCTCAGTGATCCAGGGGTTAGGCGTTCGCGCACAATACCGAAGGTCCCGGGCTCGGATCCTGTGAGGTGCAGGAGTCGTGGATGCGCACTACTGATGAGTCCCATACCAGGAGGAAAAGGCTGTCCAGTGATTCCAGGTTTCTAATGGTGGTCTAACAATGATTGATTGATGATTTCAAATGTGTATAAACACTAATATCCATAACTTCAATCGAAAAATTTATAATCTGATTGCAGATTTTCTATACATATGTTTCTTCATCATATCGAAGTCAATGTTTTTGGAAATTAGACATCTGGAAATGACATGACTTTATTTAGTTCTTTTACAGGATTAGATGTCACTGATAATTGAATGCTACTGGATATGTTGAGTAATATGTTTCTGTTATTTTTATTTCTCAACCCAAACTCACTGAATCCCTATGTGTTTACCAGTTTGTTCCTGTGGATCTAACATTGATTCATGGTTTCAATTTGCGTAATTTAACAATCTTCACAACGCCGTAATGCATATGACTGATATAGTCAAATTTTACGCAACAAAGATACTGTTCAGCATGATATTGTTTGATTTCATTTTAATCACAAACAGATCTCGGTTAAGAATCTGTTGAGTACCTGGACATGCTGGGCTGTTGTTTCGTCTTATTATGGCACTCTTCAGAAGTATGCGTCAAACCCTTCAAAATGAGGAATATTACTCAGAATCTTGAGTTTCTCACTAAAACACCTGACCATTAGGTCAATGAGTCAGAATAATGTAGTTGTCTAACATCGATTATTCCATAACATTAGGCTATCGTTTTTCATTGTCTTTTTAGCGGTGCCTTCTACACCTCAAACTCTCTGGCCTATAATTTCTCACATATATTTTCTATTTTGCAGCTTTGTAACTGAACTCGCTTACAAGGATTCTTTGGTTGATTAAATTATTTTAAGATTTGAATGGTATATTTAAATATGTCACTAACATAAAATCCCTCTTGGCCATTGTTTTGAAAGACAAGGTGTGGCTTTTAAAGGTTTAAAATAGTGATAACCTTTATTTGTCAATATATTGGACTAAAGGAGTATGAAATAATAAACAAGTTAAAAGTAAATAGAATGTTTCAGTCACGTAAGATGTGTATTGATTTTTAAATAACAGCCCATTGTATAACTAGTTGGCTAACCACATCATTAAGAAATCCTAATTCAGAATGGAGAAGTTTCTGGAAAAAAGGTTTACTGTATACATCACATTCATAGTGTTTGTTGTTGTTTTATCTATCTGTTGAACTAATGTGCTTAAACTATAATTGATTTTGAAGTATGACTAAACAAGTATAAAGAATTACAAACTAGACATTTGGTGAATATAAATTTACAGTGCACTCACAATCAAATAATTTTGATTATTTCTAAAAGTTTTGTTAAAACTTTTAAAATAATATTATGCTCTATAAAATATGAATGTTCACTACCGTTAAGACAAACTCATCATTTACTGGTTCACTGAAATCTCCTTACATTATTTATTACTCATTATGGACTGATTTCAGCTGGGTACTACATGGAATCGAGGCCTAATTAACAGCCTCTTCATTCTAGTATCACACTACTGAGTTGTACAGAGCCATTAAGCCCTTATTGGTAAGGAGTGTTAGTAATACCGACTTCAAGTAGTACCCAGCTGAAATCAGTCCATAATGAGTAATAAATAATGTAAGGAGATTTCAGTGAACCAGTAAATGAACATTCATATTTTATAGAGCATAATATTATTTTAAAAGTTTTAACAAAACTTTTAGAAATAATCAAAATTATTTGATTGTGAGTGCACTGTAAATTTATATTCACCAAATGTCTAGTTTGTAATTCTTTATACTTGTTTAGTCATACTTCATAATCAATTATAGTTTAAGCACATTAGTTCAACAGATAGGTGAAAAGTCAAATAAAACTGTCAATGCAACTTGTGAATCTCTGGAAGAATAATAAAACCCAATGTATCGTTTTTAATATTCACCCTAGCCAGTCCATGTTTCTTACATCTATGCTATCAAGAACATTCTCTTCTCAATGTCGTGTATTTTTGTCAGATAACGAACTATTCAATTCCATTTGAATTCCGGACTCTGCAAATCAGATTACCATAGTAAAAATTTTCCACTAAATTTATAAATTCAGATACTGATCAAAAGAAGATTCCTTTCAAACAAAATTCTCATATTTTTCTTCATCAGGATTAATTCAACTTGCCAGATTGTCAGACACAGTAAACATGGCTGCATAAATGATATTACTACACAATATTTAGCAATTAAACAAAAGTTACTGATGATCGATGTTTAAAACATAAGAAACAGAATACTAAACTGGTTATTAAGGCAGGAAAATTTTTTAAAATTATTTGAAACTTTTCTTCATTTAATGCCGTCAAACATACTTGTTTCATCATATAGGCTGGTCAGTACATAACACTAATTTAATACAGACCGTTTTGAGGAAATCACATTTAAAACAGTCTGACTGCGGATTGATATCAGTGGCTCAAACCTTTTATTAAGTTAACCGATTACATTTGTCAGAAGTTGCTCGATGTGGCAGTTTAACTGAGGTTGGATGATGTAACCTACAAACTGTGATTCTGAAGTTGATTGATATTGTTCTCATTGAAAAACTCTCAGTGTACTCAGTTTCCTTTCCTGATACGGGATGATATGCACTAACAAGAACTGTTAATAGCTAGCTAATCAGTGCATCCTAACACTTGACTATTATGGAGCCGATATCATTTAACTCTAAGTGAGATATTCCTACATGTTATGTAGTTAAACATTGACAAATCAGAAAGAGTTTCACACAGAATAGACCTAGATCAAATCTACTGATGAACAAAGATTTTGTGAATCCATCAATTGAACAGAGAAACCTTAACAAGAATCACTCACTATATGCGCTGTTTATTTGAAGTCTGATAAAGTAGAAGACTCTAAGCTTTGTTTTATTACATTATCATTTAATGTACCAATTGACAACCATCATTTCTAGGTTATTCGAATTTTTGTAAATGACTAATCCTTATTAGTTTACGAATAATTTCTCATCAAGAAAAAACTTGATAGAAAATTGTTGTTTATTTATTTCAGGTTAGAAAAATAAATCCAATGACCTGATGCTTAAAAAAACTCTATACGAACGGTTATTGTTCGCTTTTGTTTTATTGTTGTGTTTTGCCGTACAAAAACGAAACAAAACAAAAAAAAGAAAACGAAGGTTAATTGCTTTTTAGTGAATCATTAAAATCGATATCAGTTTCTTATTTCTGCCGTTTTCTAATGTGCACTTCCATTTCACTAATCATAAGGCTTTACCCCACTCTTAAGTTTTTTTCTTCTATTTCAATTATTTTAATTATTGTTTCGGCTCACAGTTGCTAGGCTACTATATCGTTGTTTATTCATTTGGTGTGCAGATATATATATATATATATATATATATATATATATATATATATATATTTATAAATTTCTAAAAGGCGAAGATACGTTTTGTATTTCACTCATAATAGTACGCACTTTTCTTTGTTAACTTGTTCTTAACCTTTCTCTTTATCAAAATGAAACATAAGAGTGTGCAATAGTAGACTTTTGAAAAATTCAATTTTTATTTTCAATTTCAAAAACCAGCCTCACCAACTAGCTAGCTGTCTAATCAATGACTTTTCATTCTACGGTTGATAAGACATCAAGCTAAGTTAATAATTAAAAAAATGAATTTATTTATTGACAAACTTCATTTGAGCTTTGAAACAACTGTTTCATGTTTTAACCTCGTCGATATTATTATTATTATTATTATTATTATTTAAACGCTTAATTATCGATACAAAGAGGCACCTAAATATTTGTGAGCCACACAAATGAACAAATCTGTGTGTTGGCCGAAGTGCTGTCTGTTTGCCAACACCGAAGTAAACGGTCTCTAAGGGGACCAAATCACAAGCCTTTGACCAAGAGGTCTAGTCCATAAATCCATTAGTTACTGTATTTATTTATAAAATAGGTTAGTTACCTGTTAAACAGAAACAGTTTTGTTATAACCTTCAGTTTACCCAGGTAATCTTCAGCCATTTTATAACTTTAATTAATATGACTATTCCCTACCATTTCTTATCCTTTCTATATAACGTGAATTTTCTCTCTCCTTCAGTCACAGTTATCACCTTAGATCAATCTGAACTATTAGTTAATTCATTCGGCAACAACATAGATCTTCGTATGTACGTACATCAGTTCAAGCTGTCGTGTCACATCAGCACACCTATGCAATTGTCAATCTAAATCCCATAACAGTAGATGTAGTCAAAATACTAGCAGCAATGGAGTTTATTAGGATTTTAAGATGTTATTCACGAAGCATATCTCAGTGAAATAAATTTGAAAAAAAAAGAGAAATAAGGTCTGAAAATGAGGATTAAAGAGAAGTCAAAAAATGGATGCACCTGCGCCATATATATATAAGGAAAAATTGAAATGACAAGAAATGATGTCATCGAAAAGAATAAAATGTTGAGTCCAATCACGATTTTAGTTAAACAGTGACATTTCCTGGTTCAAATAATTTAAATTTTCATAACTGTCGTTCACGATCAGTATATATATATATATATATATATATATATATATATATATATATATATATATATCGATTGATACAATTTGAACATTAAAACAGGTTAACACCCAACAGAGAACTAATTATTCATTTTATATGAAACACACTCTTAATCTAAACGATATTTAGGGAGACGTCTTTGTTGAAAGAAACCTGAAACCTGTAAGGGCGAATAAAACATACGTCTACAATATCTGAGAAGTTATGTTCTGCAAAGCCTTCTCCAAGTTTATTAATGGTTAGATAATAAATTAATGTCAAACTGACTCTCTAACCCAACTCCATTCAGATTTACTGACACACGTGACGGGATAGAGCAGATTAAATTGACTGTTTGCAGTATGCTCTTGCCAAGCGAATTTCAAATCACTCTCCATCACAGTTGTTCAAATGTGAATTTGAATATTTTTGGATGCTCTAATATCCAGACCATCTTCAAGTAGCTTTTAAAATATTCGATATATACTGAACTAGTTGACTTAAAAGAAATATAAATCAGGAGTCTATTTGCAGCAAAAGGGTTGTCAACTAACCACTTCAAATCATAGCTATGCATTCCAAGCCGATACATCAAGACATTATTGTATTTCAGTTTTATGAGAAATACTAGTGAATCCCTCCTAATTTTAGAAATATCTACAACATGTATTTTCTTGATTAACCTTAACCGGTTGTTTTTCTTCAAGTGGATAATGATTATCCATATCACTTATTTTCTTAAATATTTATTCATTTGAAAGCACTTTCAGTCAGTGATTTCAGTGACTTTGTACTTGTCTTTTTGTTTTACTTACGAATTATGTAAATCAAACAACTTTAACTGAAATCAAATTATTTCATTCAATAACATCGATGTAAAAATATTCTTGGTTAATATATTTTCATTTTATTTATTTCTTATCAACAAGGCTCTTCAAAAACCATTAGATCTTAGATCTAAATACTTATTCCCTTAATTTGGTTTGATAGACTGGACAGTAAATGTTGAATATTGAACAGATATTTTGTTTGATTTCGAGTTCGTCAACATGTTTTGGATAAATCATTGTCACTATTAACACTGAAATATCTCTTTTAGAGAACAATAAAGAAAACTTAATTAACCTTTGCTTCATTTTAAAATGATTGGTATAAAAAGTTTTAAAAATATCTAGCAAATCCGTTTTCATTGATGCTCATAAGAAATAACTAAATACTTCTTAAGACTATAGAATGGTTTCCATTCATCAGTACTAGACTAAATAGATAGATAAATAGTGTTGTGCTTAGAGTTTTGGAAAAAATAACACAGATATTAGGCACCTCATAAGCTCCAAATTTATATATCTGAGCACAATTTGATTAATTTTGATCTTAATCTATAATAAAAACGAAAAAAAAAGCTAAAACGTTTTCAAATAGACTCGTGTTTTAAAAGAGTGAGTCCTAATAAGGACAATTTATTTAGTGCTATTCGTTTATTAATTTATGTAACGATGAAAGAAAGTACAAATTTATCAATTTGTTATTCAGTTGACCCACTGTTTAGTTGACATTTTTAGTTCAAGTCAATAAACACAGATCGATTAAATGTGATTGATATCTAAGATTGATGTTATTGATGAAAAAGATTGTAAATTTTCCAGTTGCTCAAATTGCAGCATTGAATTTTTATCGCTTTTTATTGGAAAATGTGTATGCTAAGAGGTTTAATTTGATATAGTATTTTGGTCAACAGTAATTAAAACAAATAAATTGTTGGTACTTTGTTAATGACTAGAACAAAATGTAGCAGCTTGGTGTTTTATTAGTCACAGCAACACTCAAATGAAGGTATATTCAATTGACGAGTCTAGAATGAGATAAAACTTGCATCCTGGTTTCTTGTGCCAGTCAAATTTATCTATTCTAATAACCAAGGTCGCTTGTAATTTGCATGAATTGGGTATTTTGGTCTCAATATGCAGAAAGAACAATTATTGTTTAATCTTCTATAGGAAAATATACCAAAAAATTGTTGATAAATAATGTATCATATGATTAGATAGGTGTTTAGTATAGACTTTCTCCTGAACAGCTTTATCAGAAAGATTAGAGAAACGATAACTTCCGAGACTTACATATGGTTTATTACAGCATATGTTCTTATTTTCTAACTATCAATAAGCTATGTTTACCTATAGAGTCTATTTATCATAAACTTTTGATCAGCATATTAACTAACTTTTTACAATTTACTGTTCCAGGTCTTATGCCATTCTCTTGTTTACAGCCTCCTCTATTCGCAACGACTTTTGGCTTGCTAATGTCTATGTCTATATTATCTTTTCCTAGCATGATATGTGGCCTTGTGTACTTGTATATAAACTACGTATATTTGAGATATATCATTAATATAGCGGAATCCAGTTACAGAATTCTGGACTAAGATGACAGAGTAGAGATGCAGAAGTTGCTTAGTTGTAGACCAATAAAAGAAATTACAGTTGACACAAGATTTTTGATGCTGAGAAGGAATTCGGATTTGTTCCTTTTTTTCTTTCATCCTAAGTGACAGTAGTCAAACGGTCAAGGATAAAACAATTACCTTATTTATTTGTAGTAATTTATCGTTGAGTGTTTTTCTGAACAATCATTAACGAGATTGGTTTGATTAGAGTTGATGTAACGCATTCGAAACCTAACTCAGTCAACTCCTAGTTTCATTTATCAGTTTGTCTTAAACTCAAGCTAGCTTTATATCTGGTTGCTGTCTGTATATTGCTGTATATTGCATATAAGTGCATCATTCTATGTGCTTACTGAGTTATCGACTGATCTTTTTCCCTTGTTCTTTCTTATTCCATATAATCTCATACGCTGCTCCCCACATCCCTCCCCTAGCACACAAGGCACCTCCTGGCTAGACGCAAACCAACCAAAGGCTGAAGTTACATTGAAATTGGTTCAATTGTTGAGATTATTTCTTAACAATATATTTTGCATTCAATCAATTATGATTTATTCAAGTGATTCATATTCTATTGAGTTACTTCTTCTAAACAAAGAATTACTAACTGAGGATTTTAGTAGTACTTATTTTATTCTGTTTTTTATTTCAATATTCTTTCTTAATGTACCTTTTGATATTCACTTTCTATGTAATAAAAGTGTTCAAACCATGATATTGACTTCTCAACTAGCAATAACCGCGCCTTAGATAAATTTCATTGGCTACCGTGCCGCCACTGCGAAAAGTGTTCAAATCATGATATTGACTTTAAAGTAATGCAGAATTATATTTAAGTAATTTCCGAACTTTAGTTAATCATAAGTTAATGTCTAAATTCTATATCTGGTTAGACTTTAGTTTGAATGCATTGTTGCATGATCTTATTTATGTTGAAAAAGCTTGCTTCATTCAGATTGGAATGTATTTCAAACTTTTTTTTAGCTTAATAACATTTTCACATATCATACGGACATTATATACAACCTTGTATTTTTTTTTATCATGTACAGTGCAATTAATTTAAATATATTTTTTTTAATTACTTACTCTGAAATAAATAATTTGGTTTCATTTCAGTCTGATTGATTTTCAGTTGATTTGCAACATGATCAACATTTCATGTGCTTTATTTTAGTATTTCGAAGCCGAACTAACACACTGAATCATGACTTTTTTTATTCAAGGTAATCGATTTATTATTCGGAATCGTTTATTTTTTCATCATTACTACTATTATAACAACAACAACAACAACCGATCTGGAGGTGTAGGTTGAAGTTTTGTTTAGTTATTCGTAATTAATTTCGTAATAAATCTGTACACATAAAAAAAACATGTGAGACGATACAATAAGTCTCAGTTCTTGACATAATAAAAACCAATGAATGTGCGGTGCAGTCGTTTTAAGTTAAAGAGAAGAAATGATATCAATCGGCCATGTATTAAGAGATATAAAGTACACACTGATCGGTTACTATTATTTTTAAAATTTCTAAGTGTGTAATTATTGTCAGTTAACAAATTATCTAATGAGAATTTTAGTGACATAATTATTTCTGAAATATATTCAAAACTTAAGAATGAATGATATTTTCCTCAATATTTTTTTAATAGCCTAACGAATTTTCCTAAATGACAAAAGATAGGAGAAAGAGATTTTAATTACAGTCAATATTCAGCAAGTAACAGTGACGGATTCATAGAACGTACATCTCGTAAAGTTGATTCTATGATAAACCTAACTTAATTCAAATCTTAATAAACTTTTTGCTCGAGATGAAAAAGAGTAATGCAATCATAACCGGTAAAAAATGAAGCTTAGACGAGTATCAAGAAAATCCAGAATTAACAAAGTCATACTTGGCAGAAACGAAGTACTACATTATGACGTTCGTGATCGGAATGCGATTTTATTATTCAAAAAAATGGTTAAGTAAAATATAGTTATCATTGTAAAACGACTTAATGGCGAACATAACTGAATACAATTATCTCGATGATAAAGAATGCATCAATTCAAACTCTGATTTTATTGTTACAAGCAACTAAAAACATGAAAGCTTCACAATCAAACAGTTTTACTTCAAAAAGTTATTCTACATAATAGCAAGCGGAAATCCTCTGCAAATAATGAATTCAAATGACAAACTTTATTTGTTGAATTCTATAATTATTTTAAGTCAAACAATATCTGTAATGCAAATACAATCGAATGATTTAACCCCATGTATTACTAACAGAAGAGATAGATTTTGAAGTGACACTCGAAAAAAATCTGTTCTGATGTACCGTGTCCGAGATCTTATTGCATAACATGCTAACCCTATTCTGACTACTTGAATGAGAAGGCAAGAGAGAGTTTATTTGGTCACCGAACCATATCTTTATATTCTATATCCGTAAAAAACTGAAGCAATTTTTCGACCATTGGTATGTAACTGTACACTGGCAGCCAGAAAGATTGGTTTTAGACTGGAGACAATGATAAGAAGAACGTTTCAAGTGGCCAAATTGGTTTCTGAATATTAAACTAAATTTTTGTTGACGCAATCAGATGTGGGAAAGTAGCCGCCTTATGTTATTTCCGATTTTGTTTAACAGTTTACATGTTCGTGCCAAATCACATACATTAGGAGAGCAGAAAGAAGGATTTCGGTTCGGCTCTCCAAATATATTCTAGAAAAGTTGGGACAAAAAGAACAAGAGATATTTGAAATCACAGTTGATCGTTACCTGTTCGAAAGTGGTCATGACGTTGGATTCTGTAAATCTTCAGAAATAGTTAGAATACAAAGGAATCCAATATTTTTACGCTTTACTGAGGCTGTTGTAATAAAAGGATTTAGCCGGAACTCATATGTTCCAAAAGAAACAGTCATCAATCTTGTTTCGACCTGGTGACCTTAATTTTTTGAGTTTATTACTTTTTCGTGTCCATAAATTTCAATCAAAAAGCTAATATGCTAATTCTCAACTCCAAGCTTTAGTCAACTATTCTATACTAAGTAATCTATTTTATGCTTACCTTAATGTTTGCCTCTATGCTCTCCAAGAATATTCCTATATTTGGCTTATGAATAAGCGAACGTTTGAATAATTTTAAATCTTTCGTATTATGATCTCGTAATCTTTGTCAATTTCCACATTTTAACTCAAGTGATTCTTGACACTGCCGATAAAATGTATGTACACTTATTTCAGTTTAACAGTTGACACTATGATTTTAGGTAGTCAATAGCTGAATGGAATTCACAAAATAAATAAATTCATGTCAGTTCAGCTAGAACATTTGTTCTTTCTTTATTCATGTTTATAAATGGGAAAAAATCCATGAAAATCATGATATTTAATTTTGCTTACTGTTTTGTTTTGATGAAATACAAACAACACAGATGAGTTAGGTAGCTCAGTAGTGCAGAAAAATATCTCATTAAGACAATACCACTGCGATTGACCTTGGAAACTGCAGGTGAAGTGAGCTTTGAATGGTTTTGTTTGTGATACAATTACTATTTTCAATTTCCTAATAACCAGTGGAATATCTTTTTGACGTTCATAAAGGAAGTTAGTGAAAAGTGACTGTCATCATGAGTAATATTAAAGTGTTTAACATCATCCATAATTCACTGCATTCGAAAATGTTTACAGAAATCAATAGTCAACAACCTACTCATAACCCTTCACAATACATTGTAACGTTATTTATGTTTACTGGCTACTTATGATCAATGTAGTGTTGCCTATTCACAAGTGTAATCTTTCATATGTAATTTATAATATAATCACAACTATTTATTGGTAAGGTTTCGTCCAATTTACGCTTTATTCACTTTTCACTTTTTACTTTAACACAATCGCTGTTCATTTCAACGTAGTAAATTCATGTAGTTGTTTTTATACGGTAATTCCAAACGGTAATTTACTGCTTTAATTAATAATTTTGAGATATAAATAGTAAGAATCATAATATTAGACTGATGAATCATAGTAAACTTTGCACTGTTTTAAAATGTTCAGAATTTATTATTTTCAGCTGTATATAAATTTAGGTTTGTGTTTGTCATCCATATCAATCAATAAAGTAAACTTGAATAGGAATGAATAACAAACTCTTACTCAACAAAACCCAGCCACAAACTACAATACATGGGATTCAAAATCACCGGTCACACTGAACCTACTATGAATCAATTTTTCCATTAAATAAAATCAAACAGTCCAGATTTCCTGATGGTGGATATTTCACGAAATAGGATGAACAGCACTTAGCTATCACCAATAGGTAACTTTTTCACTTGACCCACGGTTGACTTTACAGTTTATGCACAGTTTTTGGTGAAACCTATCATTAAAATCAAATTTACATCTTTATATACTAACTTTCCAATTTCAACAATTGGTAAGCTTAGTTTCTTAGATGTGGTAAATATGTGAAAAACAGTACAACATTTGAAATCATAGGTTTCGTGTTTGTTGAATGCTTTCACTGTAAGAATAAAAGCGTCTATACAACAAACCCTTAACAAACGAAATTTTTACCAAGCAAATTTCGCTTTGTGATTCACTGCATGTTTACTTCAGTTAATATGACCGAGATCTCGTCATAAATAAAACATAAGCAATAAATCAAGTAGAATTTTTAAAGGAAGCTTAAATAAAACCTGTAAACATGTGATCAAAAAAATAGATGACCAATTTGAATAAAAGGGAATGAAATGAACTTGAAATTCTGTTAGCTTTAAAACATCTTAAAATTTGTATTTCATATAGTGTACTAGGAACAAAACAGTATACTGTAATTTGTGACTATCAAAGTTGATCATGACCCTCTCATTTATTGTGCATGATAACTTCATCTTCTTCTTGCTAACTTGTTCTATGTCTCTTTCATTTTCTGTGAACTGTTCAATCCTTCCCTTTGTCAAGTCAATTGAAAACAGCAATATTAAACATTTATTCCGATTTAATGTAGATTAGTTTAAAAATCTTATAAGGATGCCACTTCAAATGATCAGTTTTAACGAATTCACTTCATCCCAGGATTCACACTTTTCCTAATCAAAAGAAATACAGTTATTGTGAAATATCCTGACGAAATCATATTACAGTCTATTTACTTAGTATGAATGATGCATTTGGGACGAAATGAGGAATATAAACGCAAATATAGTTAATTTTAACGTTGTATATAAAATGACTGCATATATTTTTAAAATGAAGATTAAGTTCTCTGATTGAATTAGTAAAATAAACTTTTCAGTTTTCGTTCATATCTTCATATGCATTTTAAATACCACTTCAACAGATTTTAAATAAATGGTACATTTCTCAGTATTGTAAGTAAAACTAAATGAGATGCAACTTATTTTGCAGTTAGTAAATTAACTATCTTGAAATTTCATAGTAAAATTTTGTCCTTCGATATTACTCTGAAAGTTCTGTTGAAAGTGAATATGACGAAAAGTTAGAAATAAGTGAGCAATTAACAATTGTCAAATAGCTTTTTGTAAATGACTCGGCGTTATTGGCTTTATTCTGACCTACACCAGCCACTTTTTCAGATACCATTCTATCAGGATCATGAAGGCTTTTTTCACCAACTGTCTAGGAATCGGACTTGAATTTAAATTCATGAACATTTCAAATAAAGTGATTCATCCCTTTTCGCCTTCAAAATTTGATCGAGAAAGAAACAACAAACTTATTCGTTTGTTTTTGAGATTCCTATAGTTTCAGTGTTACTAAAGTTAGGCTTAATGTCCGTGTTGGTTGAAGTACTGATAACAAACAGTTAAAATTTGTAATTTCTAGTACTATGTCACACCAACACAGACTATTTTTGCCTGCGGATAGACTAATTTATTTATTCTTCTCAAGTCATCTGCACATAGTAACCGTGTCAGTTATTCGCCTGTAACTTCCATAGTCTACATATGAGCTCATATGTGCGTATTGCTTACTCTATTTACCACATGTCTTAGGTTTATTTTCATCTCGCTATAAGTACTGATTCACGCTTCATCAAATGCATTTGGTAAGCTTAACATCTTAGCTTTGCTTCGCTTACCTGTTTTTTATCCTGTATGTTTTAAAAGCAAATTTCGGAAACAGATCAGTCTAACTCAATCCCTACTTAGCTTCTTATTATCGCCGTCGCTCAAATATGGTTAGGATAAATGTAACAAACGAAATTAATTGAAAGATTTATTTTCGCGACAAATTTTATTCGTGAGCGTAAATGACGATTTACGGGCTTTGTGTTCAACACCTTAAAAGAATTCAAAAACTTCATGTTTCCACAGTGAAAACAATGTAATTATGTATACTTATGTTCCTCAATTTTTCGGAATATCTTCACAAGGATCTGCTTTCTGTATTGTCAATGTTATGTTCATGACTAAAATAAAAATGTCCACCCTTAGATGCTCGGAAATGATTTCCATATTTATATTAAATACACATTCCCAGAAAATGACTTCTAAGTTTGTAATCCTGTTTCCGCTAAATAATCAACAAAATAAAATGTCTGGTTTCAAATTATGTGTATTTTTATCAAAAGTTTTGCTTAAGGCAGACTAAATTAGTTCTTATTAGAAAAAACGTAATAAAAATTATTAAACATTTTAATCTGAGACGATTGTTTCTCTTAATGAATATCATTTAATGTCTTTTTGGCATTGTGTTGAAATTATTCAAATGATTTATCGGTTAAAAAAACACATTATAAGCCGTAAACGTTTACAACCATTGCGGGTAGAAACTGTAAACCATTTCAACCAATAACCTTAGGATGACACCATTCAATGCGCTTTTACAAACAAGATAATGTTTTGGTATCAAGGACAGCAACTAGGCTGTTTAGATAAAAACATCATGTAAAAAGAAATTACATTTATTGTAATTTATGTAGTGAAAGGTAAACTACTTACTAATAACAGACAGTATGATAACCGATAAAATATTGAACTATTATTTACGTAATTAAATTGCCATATTAATTAATAACAGATAAAAACACATAATTATGCAGGCGAATTCAAGAGAGACAGCCCTGATAAACAACTCGCCAATAGCAATGTCAATCGATCGATGAGTGATTGGAGCTCGATAATTACATCCAGTGGTAGAGTTCGTTGCCTCAAAGGTAACGAAATATACATCAAAGAGCCATTGTGTACAATGTGCTGAATAATACTCTCTTAAGCGTACAATGGATGTCAAAAGAACGTAACGTGTCTGTTTACTCGAAAGTTGTCCCAGAAAGCTTCTAAACACTTAAGTAGCTGACTTATAAACGTTTTCTCAAGAAGAGCATATGGCGCCTCATATTTTGAAATATACGTTTGTGTTAACCATATTTAATCTGTGAACAATTCGTATTGATGTTTAGATTTGAATATAATTAAAAAGCCTATTAAATAGAAGTTACAAAACTGATAATGCATAAACCAGGTGTTTACAAAGGATTATGTAACGAAAGAACAGTATAATTAAGCTAATAGTTAAGCCTTCAAACAAAACAATAACTATCTTTAATATGTTCAGGAAACGATTTTAACAATGAACACAATCGTTTGATGTTGTTTCAATAAACCTTTGAACCATGGGCGGTAGTGATCTCATATTTAACGTATTTTTTACTGTTTAGTGTATAACATTTAACCTAATGGAAGATTTGAGGTACTGGTGCAAATTCCTGCACCGACACAGAGCAAGAGTCCGTTTATTTTGTTTAGAAACTTAGATAAATGTGCTGTTCAAATTTCATCACTGTGGCTTCCTACTCATAAACCAGTTATTCGATAGCTCCAGTCGTATGTCCTGGTACGATGCCTTAAATCAGTGAATGACTACAAAATTTAGTTTTAAATGGTGATAATCAATAAAGAAGAAGCGAGTAGTCTTTAATATATTCATTAATAGTGAAATAAACGTTCCGAATAACATCTAGTAAGCTAAGCACGTCTATCTGAATAAATGCAGCTTGGTATTATATTACTGCCTTATATAATTCATATTTCTTTTCACTGTAGGGAGGTTTGATGGTGAACTTAGAAAATCCTTCGTGAACCGTGTTAGTGACTTTAAATTTACTCTAACTTAAAAATATTTTTGTTGTTATCTCAGTTTTTGATGAAAGACGTGTATCATCACATATAAGCTTACATACTTTGAAAAACAAAGTCGTTTAATTTCCACAAGTAAAACGAGACAATCATGAATTTTGAACAGTTAAATGTGACTAAACGCAGTTTCAACATTCTACCTAAGAGCTCAATCAATCTTATTGATAAAACCGGACCACCATACTCGCCATTCAGGTTGACTGAGGGTTGTGGGCGACAGAAGTGTAGCTGAAGGCCAGTCGAACTGATCCTCAAAGTGTTCTGTCCATCTCATGGATTGAGAATGAAAAATAAGACCATTCTTTTCTGAGGCAGTCTCCCTTACATTCGGAATTCTAAAGCCGGTTTCCACGATAAGTCTAAATACTTGCCTACTGTTGCCTATCGCCGCTACCTTTTCCATCTACCTTATTTTCGCTACCCACCACTGTTCTCGAGTTGTTAATGAAATATATTCTTATCTTTATTGTCCTTAAGTTTTCCTTGCGATATTTTGCCTATGTCCAGTTAGACGCAAACCAATACGCACTCGCACTAGAGCATGGTCTGATTCCAAACAAATGCTCCAGAACGAAAAGTAGTCTTCAATAGAGCGTCACCACCGATGGCTTATAGCAATGTGGTCTAGTTGGTTCCAACGTTGGACCAGCTACGGGGGTCGCCAGGTCAACGATGCTTTTCCTTATGCCTAACGTTAGTTAGTTAGACGTAGTCGGAGCATAACTGCAACAGTCGGTCGCCATTATCTGTTCTATTGGCCGCAACACCATAACACCAACCCAGGTGTCCTTCCTTTTCACTTAGTCGGTGGGAGCGTAGGCAGATACAACGAAGAGGCGACGGCGAGTGTTCCTATCTTTCCGAGTCCTTACTGTAGCGTTCAGTCAGACAGCGCACAAGCGACTATCAACTGGGATCCAGTCTGGCAGAGCTAGTTCTGCCCTACGACTCAAGGCTGTACATACGCCAGCGAGACCCCGAGAAGCAGCGTCAGGGCTTCCAGATACACGAAGAGTGGAACTAGCTGGTTCTTTATTTTGACAAGGTGAAGTCAAATTAATGATTTTATTAGGATCCTGTGTGCGCGTTTCGGTGACGCAACACTCATCGATGGCACTGCATTCTAGAGTCCTAGGTAAAGAAGCCTGTTGCCCTATTTGACAATGTCAGGACATTTAATGCTCCAACATCTAGTCCATAGCGAATTTTCAGGAGACCAGGAATAACGTTTCGTGAACTTGAATCGTTTGCTTTAGCGGTACGAGGTGATAAAGGAATTTGAGAAGAGTTAGTCGTGGAAATAAGAGAGATGTTAGGGGGTGTAGGAAGAATTTGATTACGGCTAATCCGGTCTCGTGTGCTGTTATGGGTGAGGGAGGATATCACTTCACCATTGCCCACACCATGTAAGGGTATTTCTTGAGGAACCTGAGAAGGTAATTGATTTAGTTATTCTACAAGGACATATAGTCCAATATACAGAATCTAAAGTTGCAAGGTTTGCTTGTAACATGGCGCTGGATGATATAATGTATTACGACAATTGTCAATTTTTAAACTGCCAATCATGGGTCAGATGTGGTTTGAACACGTATCCTAACAGTAGATTATTACGATTACCTTCACCCCTATCGTAATTTGCATATACATGGTTGTATTGTCCGTTTTTAAACGTTAGGATTATTGTTTCCCTCCATTTCTCCTCAATAACATCTTCGTGAAATACCATATAAACCTTAGTACAGAATGAAGGCCAGGAAAGTAAGTGCGATTTCTTCTACATATATGCTGTTATGTCTGCAAAATCCAGACTTATATGATTTGACCCTAGTGACCCATATTTACGGTTTTGTTTTCAGAACATTATTTCACGAGTCATGATATTAAATCTAACAGACACGATAATGAGAATTATCCTCTGCCCTCTCTTCTTCATTTGCTAAAGGAGTCCGTGATCTAGTTTCCATTACTTCCACATCACGAATGTACACTATTTTAAGGCGTGAAACAATGTTTTACATATTATTATCTAACGTTCGAAGAATCAAAACGATATTCCAAAGGGAAGTACCAGGTGATAGAACGACCTCCCGATTCCTTAGTCACCTAAAGGGTTTGGTTTGGGACGGCACTGTCAGTGAACTAGTCCTAAAACAGCGATGGATCATAAAACATTGAATAGGTC
This sequence comes from Schistosoma turkestanicum, assembly GCA_944470395.2. NCBI lineage: Eukaryota > Metazoa > Platyhelminthes > Trematoda > Strigeidida > Schistosomatidae > Schistosoma > Schistosoma turkestanicum. The sequence goes on along the minus strand of OX103979.1, from coordinate 30,173,495 downwards.
AGCTCGTCGAATAGTTACTGTTCACAAGGCAAGTCATAAATAACAGGCCCATGTGAACAGGTCTGTTGAAGTCACCAAAATTTCGGTGCACGCAGCCACGTTCTCGCCCCAGACAGACAGCAGAGATTATGGGGAACGATCAATCCTCCACAGGCAGTGAAGACTGAGTACGGTTATCAAAAGAGTCGGTTATTTCATGTTGAGGATGGAAGACTTGACTTCAGCTTTTTGGTTGATACAGGTGATGCACTAAGTATTATTGTCTAGGACAAGACTAACCTGAGTTAGGAAGTGGCCCCAGTTACAATTCAAGTTACCACAGGAACTAAAATTATGACATTTGAGCAAAAACTTTAATGCTAGACCTAGGATATAAGAGGCGATTCGTCAAGATGTTGACTGTAGTGGATTTAGATCTGGCACTACTAGTATTGAATTTCCAGTCTACACTAAGAAACGTCGTGTGACACCTAAACGGACTTCAAACTACACAGAAGGCACAGAAAGCTGCATCAGTGTTCTTCATTCGGTACAAACTCCGCCAGCTAAAACTGCTAAGCTTCAAAACATACTTGTGG